>JAHPZR010009048.1:45000-52529 GCA_019787425.1 Platygyra sinensis | reverse complement strand
ATGAGGTTCTTGTGATATCCAGAATAATCAAGGTCGAGGTAGGGGTTATCAGCCGAAGCCGAAACCGAAGGCTGAAGATTGATGCCGAAGCCGAAGGCTGAGGCTGATAACCCTTACCGAGACCTTGATTATTCTGGATATCACAAAACTCGAATCTAATAATTGTTTTATTATACACTGAACGCGAAAAGTTGGAAGTCATGTTTCTGCTTTTTCACTGACGGCAAGCAACACGAGTCGCGGGAAGTTAACATGATTATCCTTGGAAATCATGCACTGCGGTCGCACATGACATGATTAACCGTGATCTTGACATGATTATTATATAATCTGCAGTTATGACGTCACGAGCGCTGATTTCGAAAATTCACTGTACGCTTTCGGCCAATCAGAAAAGAGTTAGAGTTCAATGTATAATAATATAGTTAATTGTGTAATTTTGTTAACTGATGTCAGGCGCTATGCTGGAATAACCTAGCTTTTGGCTGATTTGGAATTCAGCGTTTGCTTCTTTTGAGAGTAGTAACACTTAATTTACAGAGTGTTTACTAGTATTAGTTTGTAAAAACCTTGAAAAATCCTTTGGTACTCTTGAAAGTATATGTAAATATGTGACATTACTTTCGTCATCAATGGATAGTTAGTCTAATTGTGTTTTGGGCTTTTAGTCCTGGGAAGAGCGTTTGTTAAAGATGCAGGAAATCATAGATGAGTGGCTAAAAGTTCAAGCCCAGTGGTTGTACCTGGAGCCCATCTTTAGTTCTGAGGACATCATGCAGCAGATGCCTGAGGAAGGTCGCAAGTTCAAGACAGTAGACAGGAACTGGAGAGACATCATGAATTTTGTTTGCAAAGATCCCAAGGTAAACACTGACACAGTCCTTAACCAGTCCTGCACTGTCCCTCAAAAGTACAAGTGTGTAGCATTTTCTTTGATTTACATGCTTTTTATTTTTTCTTAAAATTATAATCTGGGCTTGGTTGCTTTCTTTGTAAATGCTGTGTTTCAAATGTTAGCAAAGGTTTATTTGACTGCTTTTCGCTTGAAAGGTCGCTGACAACAGGTTCGAGCACAGATGCCCTGATGGTTCATGGTACCACTCTTAATCAACTAATGAACAAGTTTTGCGATAGGTTACCATGGCGACATTATGCCCTATTGAAAACCTTCTTGATTCAACCTTGTGACTTAAAACCAGCCACGTTAACACCGATTTTTTGGTAGTAATTAAGTAATTAAGAATGGAAGTGTTGATCCATGGATCAAATTGTAAGTGATGTAAAATGTTCCCAGCCACCTTGATTAAGAGCCTTATTATGTCTGTGTGAGAATTACAAATAGCAAACTTCCAGTCGTAAATCTAAAGCTGATCTCCTGGGATCTCTAAAGCAAGTGTATGATTTTGAACTTCTCAGATCATGCAAAAAGCAATAAACAAACAGATGAGAGATCATTCCTGTGCACGGTATTGATGATCCATTAATGTTGAAATCAATAATTTCAGGTGCTGTCAGCCACTTCAATGCCAAGTATGTATGAGAGATTGAAGGACAGTAACGACTTGCTGGACCAGATTAACAAAGGATTAAATGCTTACCTAGAAAAAAAGAGACTCTTTTTCTCCAGGTTGGTAAACTGAAACAACTCTTGTATAAAACATTATCTTTTCATGTATCCTAGATACACCGCTATCTTCCCATGCGTAATTTATCCCCTAAAATGGAGGCGTCTGACATTCAGTGCTTACAACGCATTCACACAATGTAATTTGATATTTGATGACATGCTATATGTTGTATTTAATTGTCTATTTTTGAACACTAGATTTTTCTTCTTGTCTAATGACGAGATGCTGGAGATTCTGTCAGAAACAAAGGATCCTTATCGGGTTCAGCCACATCTCAAGAAGTGTTTTGAGGGAATCGCTAAGTTGGAGTTTACATCTGCTCTGGATATCACTCACATGTACAGCAGCGAGGGAGAAAAGGTTTGTTGTTGTTCCTGTGCAAAACATCAAGGAGGCTGGAAAAGGAGGCCCCACAGATTGGCCACACAAACCATTTTTGTGACCAAGGCTTACACTAATATAGATTTAACACAAATTAGAGTCTGCCACATCGCTCAGATTGTTCACCAATTTAAACGAGTTACGTCTAGAAAAGGTTTGTTAATGAGATGGACGAAGGAAATTGTACTTTTGATACTTGTGGACACATTTTTATTGCCTGACTATATCGTTTCACCAAAGAGCTAATTATTTAATGAATAAAGCGAAATAGTAGCCAATATAGAAATAAAACTGCGAGAAAATCGTGCTTGATGCCAGCTGGGACACATGTTGGCCTTAGTTTCAAGGAGCACGACCTAATCACGTGTGAGTCGAAAGTTCTAGTTGCTGTTTCCCTAGGGAGTTAGTGAGTTTTGACCAAAGACACGTGACACGTTCTCCACCAATCAAAAAAATGTACTTGAGTTGGGGTATAAGCAATAATAGTTCACACATTCTTTTTTGCCATGCTTCTCTAATAGCGTAACTTCATACTCCACTATATAAACACACCTACAGCCCATAATGCTCCACTTTGCCCTGACAAAGGGCTAACGCTCAAATCGACAACTTCATTATTCTGCTACGGCGGTGAATTTACCTTTAGGAATTATACCTTTGCAATTAGTTAGCCCTTCTCTAGCATGGATTAACACATTGCTTGTTACAGGTTCCTCTCAGTGACACCATATCCACATCAGAAGCACGAGGTGCTGTTGAAAAATGGCTGCTTCAAGTTCAGGATGTGATGCTTCTAAGCATCAGAGACATTATTGAGCGAGCTGTGCAGGTATGTGGCTAGTTCGGCTGCACTTTTGAAGCTGTTTTTGTTTTACAATAACTCACACACTCTTTTCTATTTTGTTGCAGGCATATGCGACAGATGATAGGAAAGTTTGGGTATTGTCTTGGCCTGGACAGGTTAGATTAAATAGGTGTGATTTATGTTGTTTTTGTTCAGTTTATCTATTATATGTCTGCTTCTTTTATGGCTGTACTGTGACAAAGCTGTATTCTTCGTGTATTTCCTGGTCCATGTTGTAGATTGTTATCTGTGTGAGTCAGATATATTGGACTCAAGAGGTGCATGAGGCTATTCGCTCTGGACCCCATGGACTGAAAGAATACCATGAAAAACTCACCCGGCAGGTAAATGGCATCCAGTTAGAGTTACATGCCTTTTAACATTACCCCCCCCCCCCCAGGGGGTACCCCCAGAAAAATTGGATGGGAGTGTGCAGCCCACCTATGTAAGACCTAAATGGCCAAAAAACGATAACTATTTATGATCAAAATGGCTAAAAAAATATATACATACACAGACTTGGAGTTTTGAAAATCGGGTTAGCAAAAATATCAACTCATTCTACTACTTGGTAATTAAAAATAATAAAACTCGTTCAAAGGCCAATTAAAAACCTTAATATTGTAAATAATGTAATAATGTAAAGACTGTTTCTTATGTAATAATTAACCAATCATTTTAAAGTAATTTTAACACTAGGTAATTAGGTGTCCCCAATTAGCGCACGTTGTACGCTAGAGATTTTGACACGGTAATAAAGTTCTTACTTACTTACTTAATATGGCGCCGGGCAGTAAGTTAATGGTCCCTAGGTGCATTCCAGTGAGTCCACATTTAAAATGACTCAAGTTTTAGAACATTTATTCAGTTTAATCTGACTTCGCGAGGTTTCAAACCAGTGTCATTTTAGTCTAGAAATTTTTAAGAATTTTTAAGAAGCTGAGTGAACTTAAGCCAAAGAGTGCCTGGTTAAGGCTTACATAACAATTTAAACAGTTAGCAAACCACTACTTTATTCGCGGTCCAATAAACAACAGGATTTCACGTGGAATAGACAACAAACTGAAAGAAAAATAGTGCACAAACTAGCTACTTGGTGTAGGCACTCACGTCGTTGTCCAGGTGGTCATACGGAAATTTAAACTACAGTGCAGTACTATAAATTTATATAGGGTTACCCTAACATAAAAATGAAAGCTAATCGCAAGCAAAATCGGGACTCGCGTAATGGTCCGGGTAGTTACCGAATATGGTAAGTAGTGCCTGCACCAAGGAGGTACCTAAATTATCACCTTCTTATCTGCAAAAAACCAGCCCATGGTTCAGTGCCATAAGAGCCGCTGAAACTAGACCTGGATCCAATTTTCCTGAGTAGAGAGTTGCTTTTCCAAGGTATGATCAGCTAAGCGAAACACCGACGAAACAATATTGATGCCTGGCACAGACTATTTTGGCGAAACCGCAGTTAAACAACGCGATCATATACCTGTCAACACTATGCGGAAATCACACAATCACACACTTTCGCAGAACTGATACGACTATCCAAAACCATGCATAATCTTTTCACATTCAACACAAGCAAAATATCATCGAATAACTCGGAGAGACTCAGCCTATTGGCAAATAAACACCTCTGAACTAACCTGAGTATCAGGCCTTTCTTAACGAGAGGGTAGGGGTAGGGAGGAATTGAAGAGAAAGGCCTGACACAAACGTTTTTATTGGCTCATGTCGTACGTCCAGATTCTGGACGTTGCGCTGATTGGATAATTTACAAAGCACCCTGACGTCACACCACCGGAAATAAAAATTTCCTACTGGCGTATTCAGTGAACTGATCTCGACGAGAACGAAAACTTCGCTAGATATTTATTTCTATGTGATCATGGAAAGCGACGACTTCAAGACGGCTCTTGAAGTCGCTCTACAGTTCTTTCCTGGAATTGAACTAAAAAGAGAACAGAAATTGTGCCTCGAAAGCCTGCTTGTCAAACGAAAAGACTTCCTCCTCAGAATTTTGTCGGCTCGGGATATCAGACTGGTTATTTCATCGTTCAGCTTTGAGTATTGGTCAGAAAACAGAGCTCTCTTCGTTCAGTGAGGGTCTTCGTTGAGGTCCTCCAGCTTCATTTTCACAAGTGCTGCTTGCCTTTGGAGTTACTTCAGTTGCGAGATCGCTAGCCTCGAATAGGAATGAATTTACTTGCTGTCGAAGGTGTCGAAGGTGTCGAAGGTGTTTGTGGTCGGGAGCGCTTGAAGCTATAAGTCTTCCGCCTCGTCGAGTGCCCTACCACCCGCCAATACCTCCCGTAACTCAGTGAACATTCTGTAGCAATTCACTATTTTCCAAGTGCATGTTTTGCAAAGTACAGTCCTTTTGCCATCTTCACTTTCTTGAATGACAACAATTCTCATCTCAAGCAATAATTGCACAAGAATTATAGGTTTTCACACAAAACATTAGAAACCTCTTTGTTAAAAGTTTCAGCAAACAGCGGCACTGTGGCGACACACTTTCCATACTCTGTGTGAAAATTTTCGAGGCAAATCTTAATTGTGCAAATATTCTCGGAAACCCGCACGAAATTAAAAACAACTGCCGTTGCACGCAAAATTTATGCAAAGTAGACATGACAGCCGGAAATAATTCTGATTGGCTAATACGTACACTGACGCTTGTCATGCTATGAGGAGGTGGAAGACTGCAATAAAGACCCTTGTGTCAGGCTTTTCTTTGCCGGGTGCTTCCTTCTCCTTCCCCGAGAGAAAGAAAAGCCTGATACTCAGGTTACCTCTGAACGTTCCTCTTATACTCGTCTTCTGTAAGTTCCCGGATGTAGAGTCACATGGTCGGCGGGGACCACATTAGCCTTGTTTTCACACGAGGGGAAAAACCAAGTCTTGGCCCGGGTCAATATTCACCTGCAATTTTGCTCTCACGTAATTCATTTAACTTCTAAGAACCTGCTCCCGAGGCCAAAGACTTAGTGGTCACCTTAGAAAAGCGACTGAGCAATATCGTACCTTTTTGTCTCAGCCCGGATCAGGGTGATGGATCCGTTTAGCCAAATGAAACGAGAATATAATACAATATTGGACGACGCAGACTGCGAAAATTAATAACTTTGTCCCACCACAGAGCTTTACATGATGCTCTCCGGGAAATTTTTCCAAGGCGACCAATATCTAAAAGTAAACTGCTAAACGGCCCCGAAACCAGCTTTAGGCGTGCACTGATTTCAATTAACTGTCACTTGTATTAAACAGAGAATTGTGGGTATAGACAAAAAAATAGGGATGGAGGGGGAGGAGTGAGTAAGATAGTAATTCTCTCTACATCCACTTCTACACAAATCCCTAACCACAAAAAAAGCAAAAAAAACGACATTAGCAAACAACACAGTTAACAAGCTATTAGACAGGGGAAGTTGTGAAAAGTTACAAAATGTTTGCTAACCCGGTTTTCATAACTCCAGGTAGACATACATCTCTTTATTTACACTCGAATTTTTGATTAGCATACAAAAAATGCTAGTATCTCCAACTTGATAGTAAAATTACACTACATAATACAAATGATAATACACATTATTTGCAAGCAGATATTTAAGCAATAGACCAGGTTATAAGCTGATAAACCACGCGGGATGTTGGTATAACACGAGAAGAATTTGTAAACCACTAGCGGCAGGCGAGTGGTTTACGAATTCTTCGAGTGTAATGATTCAGAAGACGCGCGATTTTTCCGTGGGTTTACCGGCACAATAACCCACAGCTGATTGACCAATCAGAGCGCATGCATTGACTTGGTTATTATATAAATAGTAATAATTTTAAAAGATATTTGCTTACCTTGACTTTTAAACTAGTTTAATCCTGTGCCCTTCTTATTTAGTCCATACTACATAGGACATACTAAGACCACATAAGACCATACTACATAACTATGTATGTATACCCTTTGGGACCGCACATACCTTAAGTATATAGCTCACGTGAGGGACTGCCCCACTCCTCCCCGGGAACATTACTTTTCACTTACAAGAATAACTTTAAGACTGCACATCGACTGTCCTGGATTATCATGACTTTCTTCTTTAAATTTACTGTTGCAAGGACAAATGAAGCTGAGATTAGTGACATTTTAAACAAAACTATTCTGTATTGTTCTGACAACTTCGACGGATGCCTAAATGGGTGTAGCAGTGAAAAATCAAGTAAATTAAAATAAATTTCATGTTGCAAAACTTGCAAGCAAGGACAAATAAAGTTGACAATAAAGACATTATTTAGCTTTCAGACATTGTAGTCCTAGTCCGCGGCAAGCTGTCGAAGCAGAACAGGACCACTCTTGGAGCACTTGTAGTGATTGATGTTCATGCAAGAGATGTGGTTCATGACATGGTAGAGAAAGGTATTCACATAAATGTCTCTGTGCAGATGCCCGCTTTTACAATGCCCACAATTAAAAAAAAAATATTCTGAGCTATCATGAAATTGTACATTTTGGCAGGTGTTTCTCAGGAAAATGATTTTCAGTGGCTATGTCAGATGCGGTACTACTGGGAACAGGATAATTGTCTAGTAAGAATCATTAATGCCACTGTACGTTATGGATATGAGTACCTTGGCAACTCTGGCAGGTAACAACCCAATACTTTGCATTCACTTAC
>JAHPZR010009048.1:30000-35000 GCA_019787425.1 Platygyra sinensis | reverse complement strand
TTCTCGTACTGTCAGATTTGTTATCGGGCAATTTCAAATGATGGTGTGATAGTAACCACTTATACACTATATTATTTTTTTTTTTGTAATTTGTTTATTTTTTATTAGACCACAGACAGGTTACAAATACACTATATTATATGGTTTTCGTCTTCTTCTAAGGGTTTCCCCGGTACTCCACTTCTCCTCCCTCCTGGAAACAAGCATTTCCAAATATTAACTCGACCTGGACAGTAGACTCACATGAAAATCAGCTAGAGCTGACGTGGCTTTTATTCTTGATATTGTAATAAATGAACACCACTAATAAATGGTTGCAACCAGGTGAACTGGAAGAGTTCATTGAAAGTAAGTGGTACGGTGGGGATGTGGTATGATAGACCTAATGGTGCCAAGTAATGATAATCATAATGATAATGTTTTATTGAGCTCATATTGTTGTTTACATTTGATTTTAAATTCTTAGTAAAGTTTCGGTGGCATTTTCATGATAATTGTATGTTATGGTGCTGTTTAGGTGTTGTTCCGCACTGTAGCCATGATGGTACCAGACTATGCCCTGATTGGAGAAATCATGTTGTACTCCTATGGATTTGTAGATGCTCGTAATCTGTCAGTAAAGATCGTTACCACCTACAAACTGTGTTCAGAGCAGGTCAGAGTAGCTGCTAGACTTTTAAAAGTCCTTTCCAATAATACTTCCCTGGCCAAAGTAGGATAAAGCAAAGGTCGATTTGTGGCAAGTCTATGTATTTGCTAATGTGTGCTGACCATTTCTTGGCCTAAAGTTGCATTTCGCCAATATTAAAATGATTCTCACGACGTTTTAACTTGTAACTAAACAGTAGCATGTTGCACCATTTCAACTGTTGTCTCATACTTAAATAGGGAATAACGTTTATCGTTACTATATTGTTAAACAAACCTTTTTTGTATTAATTTTTATCGATTTGAAACGTTACATACAATCTGTTACGCTACATCCCACATACATACGTTAACATGCCCGTGCCTCAGTACCGGTTATTTGTCTACTACTGCGAAATGCGGAATTGAAACTGCTAATACAGTGCAGCAATAAAACGAGATCATATACCAACCTAGTTTGCATTTGTCCCAGTTCATATTCTGAGCTGACAATTTATTATTTGATTTGGGAAACACACCTGCGAAAAGGAGTTGCAGTAATGCAGTAAAACTTTGATGCAGTAATAAAATGATCTCCTCGGTCATCTAAAACAGCTTAATCATTCTCTATTTCCTTTTTAAATACCTCGTTGCTGATGTTCAAGGAACCCTTTTGGAAGAAGTCAATTTGTAATGTAGCTAGTAGTTATTATTTTGGAGAGAGGCTGAATAATACCTATTGATCAACAGTTGTCATCCCAGTTCCACTACGACTATGGCATGCGTGCAGTCAAAGCGGTGTTGGCAGCAGCCGGTAACCTGAAGCTCAAGTATCCTACAGATGACGAAAATGTACTGTTGCTGAGATCAATCATGGATGTCAATCTGCCCAAGTTTCTTTCTCATGATATACCACTGTTTGAAGGAATCATTTCTGACTTGTTCCCTGGTGTGGCTTTGCCAAAGGCCGACTATGGTACCTTCCTTGACACAGCCAAAGAGGTCAGTTTTTTTCTGCTAAGAATTTAGGAACAATTAAAGACGAACGATTGTCTTTTGACAATCTTTGTCTGTTTATGTTTGTTCCAGTTAACTGTCCTCGTTACCTTTTTTTTAGATATGTTCCAAAAAGAATCTTCAGATGGTTGATTTCTTCAGTGAAAAGATTATCCAAACTTATGAAATGATGATTGTTCGGCATGGGTAAGAAATAGGCTGGAGTTTGCTTGTCTTCATTTTGCCGCTTGGGATATTGTACTGTATCATCGTGTGACGGTATTTCATTTTGTAGCTTTATGATGGTGGGCGATCCATTCTCCGGGAAGACTAAGGTGCTGGAAGTACTGGCTGAGACACTGAATGCACTGACGGATAAGGGTTATGACGATGAAAATGTAAACAAGGTAACTGATCAAGCATTTTCCTATCTAAAAAGAACTTAACGCTATAATAAGAGATTGATACTACTGTATAAAACTCATCTTTGTCTTATAAAACCAACCTAACTACCCACAAAAGATTACAATGAAGTATTGGCATGGGATATAACTAACACTTAATCAAAAAGTTGTGCATATTGAAAAGCTACACGGAATTAAAAACAGTTCAGAGTTTCTCCGTGGTAGCAAGAAATTTATCGAGGCCTCTAAAAAATTCATAACGAGCAATATTTTTATTTCCCCTTACATACATGCATCCATTCATTCATCCATCCATACATACATGCATGCAGCATTTCTTGTTACTCCCTAAAATGGGTTTTTCATTACCAGTTTTTCAAATTAATATATATATATATAGATGTAGCCAAGTCTAAAAGCGGAGCTCCTGGGCTGTTCAAAGTCCGATTAAGTTAACCCAGTTAACCTAGGATAAGCGGAATATTGATTTGAATTTTATAACTTTTGCGGTGGAGCTTTCTATTTGTATTGTTAGGCCTTCTATTTCGAGTTTCAATAATCTCAAACTACACAAAACAAAAGCAGTGAAAACATTGTTTATTCCTGGGTTGTCATAGCCGAACCCAGGAGACAGCCCCGTTCGCATTTTATGACTCCGTCGAAAAATGACTAAATTGTGCATTAGCTACCCAGAAGACATTGCGTGTATGCTTTGTTTTCCTTGCGTCTTTCAAACGACAGAAGAATCTATTCTTGGTTGATCAGAAGACTGTTGGTGCTTCCAGGTTTTTGAGTGGAAACTTGAGATTGACAGAACAGTGAATTTATTTCAACTGTTATCCGGTGCTGTTGGTCAATTGGAAGAGTTTATAGTGGAAACCTTTGGAGTGAAACATTCCGAGTGATTTCGATCAGTGCTTTTTATCGGAGGCTTTTTAGCTACAAAGACGAATTCAACAAACGTGGAATCAGAGACGTACAGTGATTATTTCAATCTAATGTCTGATATAAGTAACGATACCTTCCCGAAGAAATTGAAACCAAATAACATGATAGGAACACTCAGTTGAAGTGAGTTTTTAAATGTTTTCCTTGGTAATTTGCAGTTTTGTTTTGTGTTGTATTTTGAACTTGTTCGAAGCCAAGTATAATTGAGGGCACTGTTTACAGTCATAGTTGTGGAACTTGGCAAAGGAATTGACTTTAAAGCAAAATATGACGGCCAACGTGCCCGTGAAATTTTTATTCGAAGTGAGTAACAACATGGTTAGTGGTGATGACAGTGTGAAGAAAGGTACACAATTGTCTCTTATTGAAGCAAGCTATAATCAGAAAAACAATTGAGATCTCGATATGATCAGTTTATTTCTTCTAAATGTGTTGCTGTTAGCCGGTTCAAGTGCAAGATTACCGCTGGGGGTAACCCTGCGATGGACTAGCATTCCATTCAGGGAGGGGATAGAAATACTTCTGGGTGCTCCATACTACAGAAATAAACCAGATATAACCGCAGTCCTGAAAGGCTGCTTGACTTGTATGCAGACTCTTTTATGTAATGCCTTAAAAAACACATTTACAATAAAGTCAGTCATTTTGACTAAACTACAAGTACATCCCGGAAGTACATCAATGAGAAAGGTAACTGCTTGAGTTTAACACATCAACATTGACAGAACCGTCAGCTTTTACTTGATTCTTTCAAATTTTTCATCTTTTTCATATATAAAATGAAAAATATAAAAGCAGAAAACGACACAACGTAAGACGATTTTTTAGAAGGTGTACTAATTGGTGGTTTTCACGTCACGCAAGTAAAATTAATTATCACACAAGTGTGCGATATTCCGAACTCGAGTTATTCGGAAAAAAGGTATCACTGAAAATTATAGTGGTTAGTCCCGGTGTTTAGTATGGAGACGCCATGTTGGAGCCCGTCTCAGGGACTCCAACATGGCGGCCGGAAACCAGTGGAAACATCTGGAGTTTACTTTGGCTCTCTTAAAACGTTTATTTTCTATGTTAAATTTGAAAACATTCGCGTAGGCACTTCTCTCAACATATTGGTTATTCAGAACTCGAAAACAAAAGGAGAATCGATATTTTGGTGCACGTAACATGTTACCCAGAAACAATGCCGATGTCACGCATTGTGTTCTATTTTCAAAACAAAGCGGTCTACCGAGCTGAAGACAGACCAATAGATACATGTTTAAAAACGACTTTTACCTGATAAAGGTAAAAACTTGAGTCACGTGAAAACCAAGAATGAGAATTTTACTTTGAGACGTGTAGCATATTTTCGTCATACCGGAAACACGTAAAATTGATTGACGGTGTAAATTAAAGATAAGCATGTGGCAAAATAAGATAAAATGAAATAACATTATAAAAAGTAAACAATTAATATGTGTCCTCGACGATGTTCACGGGATCAATTAGACTGACTATGAAACACGATTATTAACCAATCAGCGCGGGTATTTCTTTGGACTGTTTTCTAAATAATAACATCAAATATGTACGCTGTAACCAAAGCTGCATGCTACCTAAAATTTGACCCGCACTGTGTTGCGCGACGTGGTCGTCGTCATCGTTGGGCCCACGCGCCTGTGATCACGGCAGTAGCCATGTTGACTATATGGAATATTAACATTACAGATCCCCTTCCTAGTTGCTTGATTTTAGTCGAGCTTTTCCTTTTATAATATGCTGAATCGTCATTTAAAAATATAAATTCAGCTTTCGTTTGAGTGAAAAGATTTTGTTTCGATAAGAACTCACAGTTCAATTGAGAGAGAGAATGAAGGAAGCTGACTTTTTTGAGGTTGAGCAGTAATAGTTACATTTCCTCTTTTTGTCGCAGTCTAATACGGATCAATGCTTTACTTTGTTTTCCTTTATTTTGTAATGCGCTTTTCGCTTCCGTCAATCAAATGTTCGTTGGCTCCACCCAGCTTCCGACTACTACCAAGC
>JAHPZR010009048.1:7500-25000 GCA_019787425.1 Platygyra sinensis | reverse complement strand
TAGCATTTTAGCTACCCTGTATATATTCGAGTCAAAATAAAGTTACGTATGTATGTCTGTATGTATGTACGAGTCTTAGATGGAGTCGATCCATGTGTTTTGTTCTTAAAGCAGGGCATTATGTTGTGGGTACAGATATTAAACAGTGTCTGACCAGCTCAGAACATTTAAGTTCTTCATTTATAGGACAGGGACGTAAAACAACAGCAGTCTGTTCCATTTAAACCTCCCTCTTTGATATGTGGACGTTATCCATATTTTCACTGTAACATCAGATATGTAATTTTATCGGATGCTTATAATAAAGACGTTATTATCATTATTGTTATTATTATTAACCCTAGCTTAAACTCGGGCGGCAAAAAATACTGAATTAATAACTAAAGTGGATCTTTTGTAATAAGTGTTGCGTTCACAAGAAGCGTGGCGATGCAAGAATTTTGTGTAACAATTTCTTTGTAATCGCTTGTGTTTCCTACAGAACAATGAATTTCCCAATGATGTCTACTCCATGGGATCTATGATTGTCGGAGCCACAATGGAGGTAACAATGTATCCCAAGAGCTTTACAGGAAGTCAGTGATATTGCATTTCGTCTCAAAAAGTCACTTAAATCATGACTCGTTGGCTTATGATTATTTCTTCTACCCAGGTGTACAAGCAAGCGATGGTTAATCTTTTGCCCACTCCAGCTAAGTCCCACTACACCTTTAACTTGAGAGACTTCTCTCGGGTGATCCGTGGGGTTCTTCTTATAAAAAAGGATGCTCTCGCTGATAAGAAAACGCTAAGCAGGTATAAAATAAATACTCTCTATCCTTGTCTCAAATTGTGCAATACCACATGAAAATTGGTTCACTTGTATTTACGATAGCTAGGGACATCCTCCTATTTCCTCCGTCCGTTAGCTGAAGGTACACTAGAGACCTTTGGCAATGTATTTTCGGGCAATACCATGACCCATCTTGTCCTTGCCGTCACGTTTGCAGTCTGCGGTTCGAGTTTCGACTTCAAGACACCGTTCTTGCGGTTAGTGATTTACGACAGCGTTTAATAACCAGAGATTAATCAGACCTCCCGTTTGACCATATCAGTCATGTTGTTACATCTGTTTGCCATCTATTGGGTACAATTTGGAAGATCAAATATAAGTTTTGGGAGAATTTGGGCTGTTTGATTTGAGGGCAGTTAAATCAATGAAAAATCCAAGATGGCGGCGCCGATGTGCAGTTTGTCAAGTCCAACAACAGTCAAGTTTTTTATGCTGATAATCAATCATCGGTCCTTTCCGATCACTTTCGTGGGAGAATTTCGATCGAGTTACCCAAAATCCATTATTCTACTGATTATAACAAAAACGGCTCGCTAAAGTTCAAAATCGAGCTACGCCAACTATTCGCCGCTCGACTTTTGTCTAAGTCTAGCTACGTCATTTTAAATTACAATGATCAAGTTTAACATAAATGGATGCTAGAGAAATTCGGGTGTCTCCCGGCAATTGGCTTTATTCCACAACAACAGCCGCGGTTGAAATGAACATTCATGTGCGAAGAAAAGGAGAATCGGCAAGAAAGGAAAACAAGCCTACCCGGTATGCTCTATAAGCGCCCAGCAACAGTCAACGGCTTGCCTTAATCACAGACGGAATGATGGTTCCATTGACTTACGGACGGAATGACTAATCTAGGATAATTTGAAATATATCCTATTCCGAAAATCGGGTCACTCAAACGCGAGCTATCTAGCAAAAACTAAAATATTGCACTTGCTTTCGTACGATTACTCCGTACTAAGAAAATTAGGGAACTTAAGCACCGACGTTTTAGAGGCGACGGCGACGTCTATAGCCGAGGGAAGCCTGGTGTAGAGGCCGCCGTCGATACAATCGAGTCAAGAAGGTTAAGCAAAAGAGGTTTTCACGACGGCAACGTCTTCGAAACTTTCATCAAAACCTTAAAAAAAACTTCCAAAAATGCCGTCTAAGAAATCGCTGCTACTACAATTCTTTGGAAAAGAAAAAAATAGAGACACGGAATTCTTAGTCTGGGAGGAGATCAATTTATCCCACAAATTCAGCACCTTATTTTTAAGACGAAATCCGATAGAAGATGGTGCAATTTTAGATTTTACTGGACAAAAATCTGTACCAGAGTAATTTTAAATATTTTACAGTCATTTTTACATTTTTTTAAAGCTAAATACATAAATAATTGCCTGAAATAACTCCGAAAAATAATTTCCCACGGGAACGAGAGAAAATAAATTTCAAAGTTCAGTGATTTTGTGGAAACACAGGCAAAATTCCATCATCAATTTCATTTCACCAAAACTTTTAAGCGTTTCATACGAACTTCAACATTCGTTTTCGACGTTTGGTGTTGCTAGAAATGAATTGTTTTGAGAAGATAATTAAAAGAGCCCTACAGAGGTTTGCAATACAATGTAAATAATCTTGGTACAAGATTTTTGTCCACTTGTTACTCCAACGTCTGGTGGATTCCGTCTTAAAACATCTACAACGCAGAATGTTCAGCAGAGGTCTGGGATGGACGAGCTAATGTTCATCCTCTCCTGGATTGAAGACTGCAGGTACCACGGTCTAAACTACCTTTCGTGGACGAAACAACTCACTGGTAATCATTACAATGTCAAAAAGTAAATAACCATCGATACTCAAAATTTTATTTGAACAATCATAACTGAGACCACGATCAGCGATTTTCGGGTTATCATGAAGCGTAAGAGCTGTTGATAAGCTGGAAGTACAATTCATGCAAGCAAACACTATAAATCAGATAATAAACAACACGCTTTCAGCACTTACTGTTGTTTCTTTCAAGCAATCTCCATGGTATGGTCAAAAAGTCTCGAAAAATAAGAAATATTCAACTAACCGCTAACACAACGTCCAAAATGATAGAATAGTACCTTAAGCATCGGATACGGGCAAAAATATCAGTGCAGAATGACATAAAAACACGAAAATAGCAACGCAAACCTCGCGTTTTACAGGCAACGTCAAAATAGGCAAAGCAAAGTCGGCGCCGAGTGGCGACGGCTGACCATGTCGGCGGGAAACGTGAAACGGAAGTGAAATTTACATCCGGTTGCCGTCGCCGTCTGAAAAACGTCTGTTGCTTAAGTTCCCTATTATATGTGCCGCGCATGACCACTGCAGTGAAACCAAAAGAAATGCAAAAATTAAAAATGGCTACTGCACAGTATCGCAAATGATCCGCAGACTGGAAAGGATCCTCAGACCAGAAATTATCCCCAAATTGAATCGCAAATGATTCTTGATGTTGACCACAAATGATCTCGTTGGAAAACAAGGAATGGGATGGAGTTTGTTCCTTCGGTCCAGGTTTTGATGTTTAACCTAAACTGAAACAAGTTCAAACACGACACGAAGTCTCATTACCAATTCATCATAAAAATTATCATAAAAATTACAATTCCCGAGGAAAGAAGAATATCCAAGTTATGAAACAAAGGAGACGTAAACATTCTAAGGCCACCACACCTCTTACCGGCAATTAGGCGCCAAAGTCACAAGAGCAAGCGCTCATGCACGCACGTAACTACAACTTTGAGTGTGACTGGTTGATTTAAACTACAACTTTGAATGTGGTTGGCTTATTGAACTGTCCAATAAGAAACTGTCCGATAACAACTTGGCAAGTGACTTGGTGGAAAAGAGGGGCTTTTTTAAACCAATCACAATTGAGAGAATTGTATTTTAATGATTACTAACCACTCGATAACCGAGAGTGAGGTCGTTACGGGAAAATCTCAAACTCAGGCCAAGACCAAGCGATAGCGAGGTCAATACAGTAGGCTGAGTACATACACGTATGGAATTTCTGGCTGCAAATTGCAGATGTGAAAGCCAAACCGGCTTGGAGTGTTAAGATTCGGACTTTCTAGCTCACGATTTCGAGGTGTTGAATATGTCACGATCGCTGTTACTGGTGGTCTTTGGTATGGTAGCATTAAGCTATTATTGTTGTAGATCGATCCAGTTGAGGAAATGGTAGCATTGTTTACGAGCTGTTTTTTTTTCTGTGATTTTTCAGAAGAATTGTCTAGAGATGGAATTGTTTATCATGACGATTACGTTCAAATGGTAGTTTACGTTGTCAGTATCTTTTCTTTACATTTATTCTAAGTTATCGTTCGAATGATAAAAATATAATTTTATTAAAAGAAAACATGGAATGCCATTTCCCTTTTCCGGCGGGATCATTTCCAGTCCACATCGGGGATCATTTGTGATTCGGAATCATTTGCGTTGCAATTTGGGGATCATTTGCGGCCGGGGATCATTTGTGGTGCTGTACACTTACTTTCAGACTCGCTGAAGTAATTTTTAGCCATATAGTGCAAAATGTAATTTTAATATGTGCGTTTGGGAATGTTGTCTTTCAGATTGTGGGTTCACGAGGTGTATCGTGTTTATTATGACCGCCTGGTAGATGACGATGACAGAGCCTGGTTGCACAGGTAGGACCGACTGAATTATTTGTATGTTACATATCAACTTTGTCTGAATGATTGTTTTTATTTTCTTTTTACACAGCTTACTAAAGAAAGTCACCAAAGAACACCTGAAAGATGATTTTGACTCGCTTTTCAAGCACTTGTCCTCTGACCAGAAAACGGTAACAAAATAAATCATGACCTACAATTTGTTGTTTCTCTGTTAGTTTGTTGTGATTGTAGAACTAGCTAACAGTGGCTCATCACAGGTTAAGGAAATACTATTGTCTCAACAGGCATCTGAAGATGACATGAGAAGTCTGATGTTTTGTGACTTTCTTAACCCTGACGCGGTAAGCTCACTAACAAACAGATTGCTTAAAAATAACATGTCAGTTTTATAAGTAATTACCGCTAGGCTAAACGATAAATCACTACATGTATTGGTGTATAATTGTTTGTGACCCTTTAGTTTGTGAATATTGAATCAAAGTTTGTTTTCCAAGCCAACATTGGATTAATGGACCAATCGTTAGAATTCTTTAAGAATGATTATCAAAATTTATTATTTAAAGATCAACAGGAATTGCATCATTTCATAGCTTGATCATACTTACACATCTTATCAGTTCTATTATTTATGCTTTCAACTCGTCTAATTTCTACAATTTTAAATTTCCTTGGCTTCATTTATTTTGTATTTCTCCAATCTTATTCTTGTCATAATTTTAGATAATGGGCCACAAGTTTATTAGTTTCTGTAACTATTCCGTGCTGCTCTCTTTAATTAAAGTGTATTATTATTATTAGTATTATTGACACTTATTGATATCGGCGTTTTGCATGATTATTATTGTTGTTGTTGTTGTTGTTGTTGTTGTTGTTGTTGTTGTTGTTATTATTATTATTATTATTATTATTATTATTATTATTATTAAACTATTGCTTTAGTTTGTGTGTATGATGAGTGCAACGTGTTAACACCATCTCTTGAGTTTTGAGATTTGTTTGTAGTTCGTTCGCGTCATTTTCCTGAATTGGGATTAAATAATTACGTTGAACATTTTAAGCCCTTTAGAGTAATGGTTAATTTCTATGAAGCATATTACACTGTATGTAAACCAAACGACAAGTGCTATTTAACCTTTTCAGATGGGCGAGGATCGCATGTACCAAGAAGTGGAATCTATTGATGAACTTTACAAGACTGTAGAGCAGTGTCTGGAAGAGTATAACCAAACACATAAGACACAGATGAACCTTGTTATATTCAGGTCAAATACAGTCCATTATTGTACTTCATTACTTGTCTGGGAAACCAATGTAGACCATATCGGTATTCAAGTTTGCATTCTTCAAGCCAATCATTTATGGGCCAGCCAGTTCATTTTTATTTCTCTGTTATTTTGAATTGATTTTACCTCCTTGTTGTTTATTTTCTGTGATTATCGCAGGTATGTGTTGGAGCATCTGGTCCGCATCAGTCGTATTTTGAAGCAACCAGGAGGGAATGCTTTGTTAGTTGGAGTAGGAGGCAGTGGCAGACAATCTCTCTCTCGCCTGGCGGCAGCTATTGCTGATTTCCATGTCTTCCAACCGGAGATTTCAAAGAGTTATGGCTTACCTGAATGGCGTGAGGACATCAAGGTCAGGGATATACTGACTCTGTGGTAAAAGCATGCGCGTCATGTCACCAATTTATACTCTACTTTGTTTGTCTTTAGACGATGCTGAAGAGTGCAGGATGTCAGATGAAACCCACAGTGTTCTTGTTAACAGACACCCAGATTAAAGAGGAGTCATTCTTGGAAGATGTTGACAGCTTGCTTAACACTGGTGAAGTACCTAATTTGTTTGCAGTCGACGAAAAAGCTGAGCTTAATGAGGTACCTCAAGCTTATCAAATCGTGTTTTTCAGTAGGCGTTTAAAAAGTTGAGAGTCATTTTCCTCCCAGTAGCAGCATACCGTAACTAGGCATGTTGCTTTCTCCTTAGAGCGTCCGTCCAGCAGCTCAAGCCCAAGCTCAAGACAAGAATGCCGAATTCTCACCTCTGGCACTGTTTAACTTCTTTGTGAATTGTTGTAAAGAAAACCTTCATATTATGTTGTGCATGAGTCCTATTGGTGATGCATTCAGAAACAGACTCAGGCAATTCCCAGCACTAATCAACTGCTGTACCATTGACTGGTTTCAGGTAATGCCACTCTTGTAGACTTCTTGTGCAACGCTATGTTAGATAAACAGTAGCACTCAGTGAAAATGAACGCCGTTGTTCTCTTCTCAAAATTGTTTCCTTACCTTCCATAGCAAGTGGCTATACGTTTAGTTTCAAACGTCTGTATAGTTGCTAACAATGCAGTGTTCTTCCTTGTTTATGAGAAGCATTGTTGATGTAAATATCGAGACAAGGTACAATCCCCGGGGTACAATCGAAGTAGTTATGAGGTACAAGCTGTGTTGCTTTTTTATTTTTATTTTTGGTTAGCCGTGGCCTGAAGATGCACTTGAGATGGTGGCTAACAAGTTCCTTCAAGACGTGGAAATGACTGACAATGAACGCAGAGAAGTAGTGCCCATCTGCCAGTACTTCCATACCAGTGCTCGAAACTTGTCTGAAAGGTAACTGCATGCATGTCAAAAGTTACCGATGTTTCAGTCACAGTACTTGTTACAACGGTGCTCCAAACGCATTGAGCTATTTAACCATGTATTAGGCGGGTTCCCTTCGTTAGATATTTTAAGTTCTTCCAAACTGTTATGAGAGCTGCTATGAATTAATTCTCAATAGAACTATACTGTAAGATTTGTGCTCTTAAATTGAGGTAACTTCGTTTTGCTTGTGTATTTTTTGTGTTGTGTAAGGTATCTTGACAAACTTGGCCGACATAACTATGTGACTCCCACATCATATCTGGAGCTGATTTCTTCACTAAAAACACTTCTGGGAAAGAAGCAAGACGAGGTGCGTCATTCGTTTTAGTTGTACGCCTTAAAGTTACTCATAATTTACCTACTCACTACTCAAGCATTTCATCGCAGATCTTTTTTTCTAGTTTCGTTAATCACAAAACCGTTTTTTCCATGTCAATTCTGTTTATCGGGATGGTTTAAAAGTTAGAAACTTTGGTCACTTCTGTTTTTTTCCTAGCAAAAGTGAATGTATATTTCATAGGGCATAGGGTCTAACTATTATTTTAAAGTACTGTTAAAGAATATTATAGCTGCTTGGCAACATGCAATGTAAAGTAGGTGTTGAAATCCAGCCTAACAGTTTATTTGTTATCTGTTGCAGGTGATGCGTAACAAGCATCGTTATGAAGTAGGTCTGGAGAAGCTGGCTTTTGCTGCATCTCAGGTGCGTTGTGAACACCTAACGGCATCGTAAAGCTTCTATCAACAGCTAACTCGATCTTTTGTTTTTTGGTGTAGGTGGCCGACATGCAGAAAGAACTGGAGGAGTTACAGCCACAGCTTGTGGAAACAGCCAAAGAAAATACTAAAATGATGAAAGTATGAGTGCTCTTTGTGTGGCAGTTATCTTCAATATCAGATCATGACAGAAGCACAACTGAACAACCTATTGTTAATTCCTTGTTGGACAGGTAATTGAAAAGGAATCAGCTGAAGTCGAGGCTCGTAGTGAACTGGTAAGAAAGGACGAAGCAGTAGCCAATCAGAAGGCGTCAGAGTCGCAGGCCCTAAAAGAAGAGTGCGAGGGTGACTTGGCTGAAGCAATCCCAGCCTTGGAAGCAGCTTTAGCCGCTCTCAACACACTCAAGGTGTGTAGTGCTTTGCTTCTCATATCTGAGAGCGGTTATTGACTGCTAGTTTCCCTTTCTCTTTAGGATGGTTGAAGTTCGGCAATCTTGGTAACCATTAGGGTTAGCCTTTTGTTGTAAGAATTCCCGCTGACACGCTGACGCGTACATTTCACCATAGTTTATAGAAAAGACTGGTTATGAAGCAAACATCAAAGGAGCAAACAAAGATGCCAAGATTCATGTTGGAAGGTCCACGACTCTGCACAATCTTTTGTTTTACACTCATACACTATGCATGCGTGAGTTACGT
Organism: Platygyra sinensis; assembly: GCA_019787425.1. Taxonomy (NCBI): domain Eukaryota; kingdom Metazoa; phylum Cnidaria; class Anthozoa; order Scleractinia; family Merulinidae; genus Platygyra; species Platygyra sinensis. The sequence continues at coordinate 16,448 of JAHPZR010009048.1, read as the reverse complement.
AACCAACACGTTTTTATTGGTTAGTTCTTCAGTACGGAGTAAACACCTATTGTGTTTTGTGCAGAGTCAAGGGCAAAAAAACAGAACAATAACATACGGCAAAGAACTTTGACGAGTTTCATAACCATACCCCTCTACTAACTATCATTCCGCGTATGTATGGACTTGGTACCACAAGGAAAGCAAGGGTTTTATCGAGACAAATGTATAGGGTTTTAAGTAAGGGACAAGGTGATGTGAATACATGATTCACCTGTTTTAGGTAGTGCTCACAAGTACCTACGACCCCTTGCTGCAGACCTAATTGATTAATTGAAATTACTTAATTAAATAAACATCAATTTTTACACCTTATTGTCAAAGTGCCAGAGTGCCATAGTACTTCAGTGGACCTCAACACCCAAACCATCCCAATAGTGCGCGTTGCACCACAAAGTTCGTTCACTTGCTCTGACACAGGTAGTCATAGCTAACGATACCTCATGTTTTAAAATTTGGAGTGGTGCCTTTTGAATAATCGAATTTCCTTCTTTAACTCTCCGCCCTGTTTACCTACTAGCTGGTCAAGGTAGCAAAAATTGTCAGTATTCTCCACCTGGCGGGGTGAATATATTATCATAAGCCAAGCTTTCGTGCAATCAGGAAGTACAATTTTTGAATTTCCTTGAATTGCTCTAAATTCATTTTTACTTTTTTTCTGGCAGCCGGCAGACATTACTATCGTGAAGTCCATGACTAATCCACCCGCTGGAGTCAAGCTCGTCATGTCAGCTGTGTGCGTTATGCGGGATATCAAGCCCGAGAAAATCAATGATCCCGCGGGAACAGGAAAGAAGATTCTGGACTATTGGGGTCCATCAAAGAAGCTGTTGGGAGACATGAACTTTCTTAATAACCTTAAAGAATATGACAAAGACAATATTCCGGTGAGTCATTGGCATGTTCATCTCGTAAGGCTTGTTTGTTGTGGGTTTTCTGTGCTGTAGCAGGATGCCCACTGTCAACACGTCATATGGCCCAATCTGTTCCTAGCGTTACGTTAGTTGGAGTGCAGCACCATAAACGGGGAGCGAAAAATTTGGGGAGAAGCGTGGGGCACCAAGCCCATTTCTCCATTTGTCGCTCCGCCGTTGGGACAGCGCAAGAACCTACATGATATAACCACAGCCACAGATTTCTCAGACATTTTCTTATTTTCTTATAAACAACGCACTTTTGTACCTTTCTTGGCGAATTTTTTAGCTCACAATATGAAAATGACCGGGAAATCTGTTTTCTGCGAAACTGACGTCGCAATCATTCCCATTCTCTTGTTTTTGGTCTCGCAGTTTTGTACATCACCGGAAGTGAATTTTCACGTTTTCTTTACATCAAAACACGAGGAAAAATCGCTATTACATTCTGGAGATTTTATCGAGCAAATAGAAACGAATCTGTCACATACACGTTAAATGTTTTGTTTGCAATTGTCAATCCATCAGAGTTTCCCATTCCTGGAGAGTTGGTGACTCTTGCAGTTCTCTTAAAACGACTTCTAGAACTTGTGGTTTGTCCACTAGAGATCTGAGACCAACTAAGATGTCAAACATGATCAAGGGCAGAACATTTGTCATGAAAAAAACTGTACGCTGACATGGCGGAATAACTGTCTTATAACTGTGTTCTATTCTTAACATTTATTCTTCTTTGCAGGTGCACATCATGAGCAAGATCAGAAAAGAGTACATTCCAAATCCAGACTTTGATCCACAGAAAGTTCGCACAGCATCCTCTGCTGCGGAAGGTTTGTGTAAGTGGGTTCAAGCCATGGAAATATACGACAGAGTCGCTAAGGTAACGTCACTTTTGTTGTTCTCCACTGCGCGAGATAATTTTAGTAAAGCAGCGGCTAATCTCTCATCTAATTGTGCGGTTTGTTGTTAGGTTAGATTCATAATGCATGTGTAATTTGTGATACTTGTTGTTCAAGGTTGTAGCACCTAAGAAAGCTCGTCTAGCTGAGGCCGAGGAATCTCTGGCAGAAACCATGAAAATTTTAAATGCCAAACGTGAGGAGTTAGCTGAGGTGGAGGGTAAACTGGCCAACTTAAAACTGACGTTTGCAGAAATGACAGACAAAAAACAGCAACTGGAATTTCAGGTTTGGTCGGTTCTGAGTATTAGTTTGTCATCAATTGAAAGCAACGTGCAGTGTTCCTTAGCTTTACTGTTATGACACAGAAAATATATTGGATTTTAAAGAGTGTGCAGAGACCGTTTCGTGTTCGTATCGGTTTTCTTGTATAGTATGTAGTACAGATTTAACCCATGTAGGGGGGGGGTTAAGTTATCAAAGATGGCTCATAGCATTTTGTTAGGTAGACTAGGGCTTGCCACAAGTTGCTCGAGATTTCCCAAAAAGTTGTTCGAAATTTTGTGCAATTTTGCGTTGCAAACAGCGTCGCTAAATAACTTTGTTCACAAAACGTATGAGTAAATACTACGCATCAATATCAACATTAATCTTGTAAAAATTCTATTATGAGCCAATAAAATTGTCGTTGCTGTTCAATGTCAAGACTTCTAACCATTTTCATGCAATTTAACTGCAATCACAGTTGCTAAAAGCATATAACCTTGAGTCCTTGATAAAACCTAAACCCTGCGGTTCTGCAAGCCTTGCCATGAGCAACTGGCTGGTTATATAGTGAGCACTGACTGGGTCATCAAAGAGCTCCAAGTGATGCCTGTGACAATTAAGAGGAAGCCAGGTGTTTATTTTTTCTTAGAAAAGGCTCCACATGCCCAAAATACTGAATTACTAGATTTAGGACTTCCCACTTACTCCACTACCTCGTTTCTGAGCTTAGACGCATTGCAGTTCTTGTCCTTGTTTTCCATGTTATGCGGGCAGCTGGGTTGAGAACATGGTTTTCCAGTGCCTAGAAAATGTGTTCAGTACACCAAATTCAATCAAATTCAGTCAATCGTGTGAGAAAAACAAGTAACATTAAACATGTTGGGAAAGAAAAAACGGATTTGACGCAGACAAGCTTCATTCAATGCCGCACCATCCCTCATTGATGCCAAAAGTTGATCGGGACGAATCATGCACTCAACAGCCAGGCATTGGGTTAAACGCTTAGCAAGTTCTTCCGCATTCATCCTCTTTGCAAGAACGTCCAGTTTCACAAGCCTCGGTTGTAGGGGTCACTGGTTATCAATAAAGCGCACCACAATAGCTAAAGCCTCCGAAAGCCTGGTGCTTCCATCAAAAATAACTGAAAAATTATCACCTGTACCTACTTCAGATTTAACACAGTCCTTTTCTTTCTTGAGAATAAGAGGGATGAGTTCATTCAAAAATGAACTGAGGATGTCAGACAGTGGCCATTTTTTCAAGAAAAGGCCTCAGATTTTCGCTTTTGATATGAGAATTCCTGCAGTCAGCAAAGACTCCACAAGCTCGAATCGACACAGTCTCGTGTCTTTCCTTTGATGCATCATTGTAAATTGATTTTCTTTTCAGACCATGGGGTAGTGTTGATCCTTTTGGATTCATTTGTTTCCGGCGTCGTTTCTTTTCATCAGGTCTACAATACTCTGGTCTTTTTTCTTGCTTTTCGCAATAACTGTCTGATTTAATGTTTCTGGGATGCAACGTGCTTCATAACAGCGGTTTTTCTTAAGACAGTTTCCTTGCATGGCGCGGAAACTTCGCTCTTTTGGATGTGTTTACACTTTGCACTCTCTTGAAATCGCCGCTTTCGTTGGAGTATTTAGTCTTGCCCCTGCTTCTGCGGCTTCCCTCATAGGATCTAAATGACCTTCGTCACCTGAAACACTTGAATCAGTGGAGTGTGAATCCTCGTCTGTCATTTTGTATTTTCTTCAGAAACCACTGACCTAGTAGCCCGACTGCTTGCATCTTTCGCTCATGATTTGCCCCAGGGGGAGGAACTGCTCCTTTTTCACAGGAAATTTACAATTTGTCTACTGAAACATTGCAAAATATGGAAGCATGGCCAATTAAAGCGCTAAAAGCTGCTGCTCTGACATCTAGATACGCTCGATTTCCGCCGCTCTCAGTATCGTGTCTGTCCCGAGCATCGGCTGGTAATCGAGCCTAATATCTAGAAAACTAGAAATTGCTCAGAATGCAAAAACTTGCTCGAAACAAAAAAGTTGCTCGAAATACGAAAAGTTGAGCAACTTGTGGCAGGCCCGCCAAAGGTGGACTAAGAAAAACTAGCAGGATGAAAGTGTTTCGTCAAGAAAATAAAAAGAGTATTCCACCATATTTATTCACAATGTTCCTTTTTCTTTCTGATATGATTTTTGTTGGCAGGTGGATTTGTGCGGTAAGAAGCTGGAACGAGCCGAGAAGCTAATTGGAGGCCTGGGGGGAGAGAAAGACCGTTGGTCAGCAGCTGCAGCCTCACTTCAGGATGTGTATGATAATTTAACAGGTGATGTACTTATCTCGTCAGGAGTCATAGCTTACTTAGGAGCGTTCACTGCTGGCTTCAGGAGGGAATGTACTCAAGAGTGGACCAAGATCTGCAAGGTACTTACAAACTTTGTCTGCATTTTCCAAGCTCGCTTATTTTCACACTGGTATACACTCGAGTGCATGTCATGCAAGCGTTTTGTTCTCATAGCGCTATTCATTTAGCGCATAGGAGTTGTTTTATATTGATTAAGCCGAGCTTAAAAGCGGAGCGCCTGATTACAATGAATAAGCCTGTCTTGAGCCTGCGATCCACTAGAAAACCAGTGACCTGGTCGGCAGTCAGCTTCAAAATAAACATGTGGCCTCAATGAGCTCTAAGCCTGAGCCCGCGATATGGTCTGGTCAATGGATACTTTGATTTGCAGGTGTTAAATGACCATAACATGGAAGTTCAATATCTAAAGTGTACGCTGTAAACCAAGGTTGCATGTTTTTGTTGACCTATTAGCTAGAGTACGGCCGCCATATCGTGCGAACTCGTCGTCATCGTTTTTCGTCGTAGGGCACAGGCGCCCGTGATCGATGCTGCTAGCCTTTTTGACCGTAAAAATAGAGTTGCATGGGTTTCTAAATTATGCGTGCATGTGGTTCTGTTCCTATAGTTACTGGGCTCTGCCTGACGGCCCTTTGAGCTGCCGGATCTTTCACGGGCTAGATCACTGATAGACTGGTTTTCAGTTTAGTGTCAAAACCAAAACGAATGCAGTTAAAAAGGCTTTTAGTCGATTGTTGTAAGAAAATTCTAAATTGTTTTGGTTTAGCTTCACTGCGCTGTGTAAATGCTTTAAAAAAACCTAGCTCCACTTAATAATCAGTCAGATGTAACTCTGAAGCCATACGCGACCTCTTGATTCTCTTTTTTTCTGGGCTTGGTGTTGATTCATGATGTGCTTTTGCTTGAAGTTCCCACGGTTTGTTGTAATTGGCTTTTGCAGATTGCTTTGGTTTTGAAGAAGTGATCAATTCCTCGAACGCTTATTTCATGTCTGATTTGTTTGTATCCCCTTTACAAAGTTCTGAACTTTTAATCGTATATTTTTCATTTGTTTTTCGCAGTCAAAGAACATTCCTTGCTCAGATGACTTTTCGTTGAGCAAGACACTAGGTCAGGCTATTAAGATCAGGGCATGGAACATAGGTGGCCTTCCTACTGACTCATTCTCCATTGATAATGGGGTCATTGTGGATAACACCAGAAGATGGTATGTTGCATCTTCCCAAAGATTTTAACGGTAAATTTTAGGTTCCCGTTTCAGTCTCAGTTATGCGTACACTTACTCAACCTCCTCGTGCACGTTCACAGATATTGCTGTCAGTAAGGGCTGATAGCCTCGTTTGTCTTCATTTAACGTTATCCTGACTACTCGCCGACTCCATTCGTTGTCCATTTCTCGTTTATCTGATGTCGTCCATGTATCGTTATTTCTCCACCTTGCTCACCATGCTCCTCGAATCCTTGCTCCATGTATTCATGTAGCCATGTATCTCCATGTATTTCAAGTGGTAGTGATCGCGAGTACGCCTGATGACCACCCTATTGATTCACAGAACTCTACTTTACAGACACCTTGATGGCACAGCTTACCAGCTTAAGTAGTGGAGCACAGTTGTGCGGTGGTTGGTTTCATGATTGTTTGTGTTCTTTGCTGTAGGCCTCTGATGATTGATCCACAGGGACAAGCAAACAAATGGATTAAAAATTCTGAGAAAGACAATCAGCTCTCGGTAAGCTGGTCCTGGGACTGAACTGAATAAAACTCAAATCTTCACATATCTTAAGGACGGTGCCTAGTAAATACAAAGGTTTTTGCGCCAAGTTAGGACCACGCGGAAAAAGTAGATCCTTGCAAGGGCTATTGGAATCCACAAAGAAAAATAGGGGTAGCCACGCATTTTTTCGAGATAATTAGCCTTGAATCTCAACAAAAATGCTGACATCAGCATTTTTCTGAAAAAAGCGGGAAACGATATTTCTTCACAGATTTCCTTAGAATTCGCCTTTACATACAGAAAGGCAAACACATTTAAAAAGATCTTTAAACTACATGGCAAATGGTAACATGAAAATTATTTTTGTTACGTTTTTGGTAACAAAATCGTTGCAAAATCGCTTTAATGTCCCTGACAGCCTTCCTCTGGTTCAGCTAAAATACAGTCTAAATACCTTTTGTTCACGACCAGAAAGTAATCACATGTTGAATAGGCTTGCCGCTTCCATTTCGCAACAAAAAATGTAGGGGTAACCACGCGTTTTTTAAAGTTATTGATCTTTTTTGAAAACTTTTACGGTGCCCGTTACAGTTTTCCTGTCACCTCCCCAGTAAGTAAGACATTTGCGTGTCTGCGCGCGCACTACGCCATCTGCAGGTACATGTTTGCAGTTGGATTTCAGTGTAATTTTCGAAAGATAACAGCCAGATTTTCAGCTGGAAGACGTTAACAGTTAGTGGCTAGCGATATGCTGCTATTCTGGTCTCCCTGGTTTAAGTACAGGTTCATTAAAATTGATTTGGTCACCGTAGGAAAATTTTGCTTTAATTTTAGTCGTGTGCTTGGTGGCGTAGTTGATTGCGTCAATGTCAATCCCAGCGCGCGCACGCTTAAACCATGGCTTACGTGATGCGCAGAGCGTGTGCGCACTAACAAAAGTAGGCACCGTCCTTTAAAAAACTCTTTTACATAAGGTGGCGTTGGTATCTTAATTTGGTCAATACTATGCTGCTTTATTGTGAACTAGAGAAATTATCATTCTAATCACGTTGGGTAACAGCTTGTAACACTTAGTTTGATAACGTGCTAGTGATATGAATTTTTCTCTTGATCATGTATTCCAGGTGATTAAATTGACGGACGCCGATTACATTCGGACTCTAGAGAACAGTATTCAGTTTGGAAATCCTGTTTTACTTGAGAATGTAGGCGAGGAACTTGATCCATCATTAGAGCCCCTGTTACTAAAACAGACCTTCAAACAAGGTTTGTACTGGCCCGTTGTTTCTTTTCAATGCAATCTGTATGATCTTAGAGTCTAAGTTAGCACTGCTCATAGAAACAGTTATTCTTATACTAATAAGTGAACTGAATTAACCTCATGCTAACCCAGCGCGACGGCCGTACTAAAGAATATTTGCCCGAGGTCGTAGCTCCATACATAAAATGACTGAGGGCCAATATTCCTCAATACGCCAAGAGAAAGCTAGGTTAATGAGCTGGTCATTATATAGTACAAAACAAAAACACGCGGCTTCTGACCGTTTCCGTGAAATTAATGAGCTGGTCATTATATAGTACAAAACAAAAACACACGGCTTCTGACCGTTTCCATGAAACGGTCCGTATGACAAAATCGCATCCAAGAAAGAACCAATCCGAATGCTCGCAGTTACCGGTCTTAAGGGCCCCTTTTTAAATAATAATTTTCATTACGAAACACAATACGATGCTAGTTCATTTTCTCTCCCAAACTTTCTCTTTTGTTTCTCTAGCTCGATAGAAACCTTTTCGACATTTCTTTCTTCAACAAATATGATGACATTAGTAAACTCACAGTTGATTTGTTTTTTGTATAGGCGGCGTGAAGTGCCTCCGTTTAGGTGAAAGTGTTATTGAATACTCTGATGACTTTCGGTTCTACATTACTACTAAGCTACGGAACCCTCATTACCTGCCTGAACTGTCCACTAAGGTCACACTTCTCAACTTTATGATCACTCCAGAAGGACTGGAAGATCAACTACTGGGAATTGTTGTGGCTAAAGAAAGGTACGAGTTTCAAGCTCTTATACTTCCTTTCCGGCAGTGTCCATTGCCCAAGTTTATTTCGTGTTGATTTTTTTCAGACCTGACCTTGAAGAAGAAAGACAGGCGCTGATAGTACAGAGTGCTGCTAACAAGAAACAGCTGAAAGAGATTGAGGACAAGATTCTAGAAACATTGTCCTCTTCAGAAGGGAACATCTTAGAGGACGAGACAGCTATCCAAATTTTAGATTCGTCAAAGGTGAAGATACGATATTCGTAATTCCATGTAAACCACAATCACAGAATTTCTGTATTTTACAAAAAGGAAATTATCATACTCAAGAAGTCAGATGAGGTTTTTTTCCCTAAAACGTCTTTTGCAAGGAGGAATTCTTATTTGATTGAGACTCTGGCGTCCATATGAGACTTTCTTTTCACAGCTGGATAGGAGACACTTTTAAGATTGGTCACCGTCATAAATGTAATAGAAAGTAGAAAGGATAAATGAAATGCTATAAGTATAAGAACTGAACTGATACTAATAACTAATTTGCAGGTGCTCTCCGATGAGATCTCAAAGAAACAGAAGGTAAGAGAAACTACTTTACGTTACACGCTACATGACATTCCCAGGCCTTTACCCGTGCTTCCATGTTTCTCTTTTGCGTTTTCCTCTTTTTGCTATTCTGGGACTGTCAGCAGACCAACGGCAATGT
>JAHPZR010009048.1:0-5000 GCA_019787425.1 Platygyra sinensis | reverse complement strand
CTTTCCGAAACGTATGGCCAACGCCCTATTCCACAAGTTTAAAATTACACGGGACACCGAGCATGCGATGTAGAGTCTTCTACGAACACCCACAAGTTTGAGAATGGCTTTGAATGAAATCAGAATTTTACTGTTTGAAGAATCCTGCGAATTTCTGTGAATTACTCGCACATTGTTGCCTATAGAAACGTTCCTCGGAGTCCTGTTGTTATTTCATGTACATTGTGACAAGCACACTATACTGATTTTCCCAATATGTTTACCACGAGATGTAAAATTTTGCAGGAAAAGTTTTGTGGGTAACACGCACGAGTGGCGCAAGATCTACGATAGTAAAGAACCTCACCGAGCTTCTTTTCCTGCTCCATGGTCTGAACAACTCTCTGACTTCCAGAAGATGATTGTTATCAGATGCCTGAGACCTGACAAGGTAACAATAAACTCTATTAATATAAATTTACCGTAGTCTATTTTGAATCCATGAATTTGATTGGCTATATTACCGTTTTCTATTTAACAAATAGATTCCATGTTGCCGAGCGTCTGATTCAGTAATAGATCACAGAACACGCCAAGATGTGGTAAGAACATCAGTGACACACTCGGCTACGCCTCGTGTGCCACTTTTTTGTTCTTACCACATTTTGTCGTCATCTGTGATCTATTACTGAATCAGACGCACGACAAAATGGAATCTATTTGTTTTATATAATAACGAAAAGCCTTTTTTATTTCAAAATATTTCAACATAACGCGAAAGCCGGCCTTTGCCCCGCCCGGCTTTTGCCCACTTTCGCGAACACACAAAAAAAGCCATTTGACGTGATCTATGATCTATACAAAATGAAGCAATTTCATTGGTTACTATGCATAGCAAAGAATTGTGATTGGTCGAGAAAAATCACGCCACTGTCAAACCTGACTCGAGCGTCGCTTCTCGTGGAATGAAAACTTACAGCGAAAGCAGAATTGAACTGCGAAACTACAAATCTTGAAGAAAATGCTGGAAAAATCAAGTCAGTGTTTATCATCGGAGCACCCCAGTGACCCGAAAAGCTTGGACGTTGCCTTGAAAATTACAGGAGTTGAAAAAATACCCTCAGAAAACTTGTGGTTGCGGTCAACCTAGAGGCCATTTGATTCGAGTTTTGAATGAAAGGAGCGTAAATGACGGTGGAGATTTCTGTCTTCTGTGGTTGGTGATTCTCGCTCGACTGCCGACTGAGACTGCTCGAAAATTATTTCTGTATCATTTTCTAAAAGAAACGGATTTATCTTTCGTTTTCTGGCTTCTCGAACCTATTGAATGCCTCGGCAAGACTTTTTTGTATCGTATCTTTTGCCCAGTCGCGTAAAATATTATCCTTATTCTCAAAACATTCTGCCATTTTAAAACGGCAGAGGGAAAAACTTTGCAATGATGACATCAATCGTACATCTGTCCTCTAATAGATCATAGCCAGGAACCAATCAAAATGCGAGAATAACTTGGGTTATTATATAACTGCTGATAGAAAACAGTTACGCATCAATGCACATCGCGCATCACGTTTGAACCTGATGTAACATAATAAAACAGTTATTTTCTACGCGCTACTTGACATTTTTTTCTTTTCATGCCATGAGACTACGGTAAATTTATACTAAAACAATAAGACTACTCGCCCTCGTTTTCTACAAGCGATAGTCAATTCGGCTGTGCCTCGTTGACTATCTGCTCGTAGAAAACTCGGGCTCGTAGTCTAATTGTTAATCGGTTATGACATATTATCTTGTACATACATTGAGAGTCTAACATCTTCAACGAAACACTCAGTCTTGTGTAAAATTAAAATGTGTTTATCGTATATTCACAGGTTGTGCCCCTTGTCACCAATTTTGTAGAAGACAAGCTTGGTAGTAAGTTTGTGCAGCCACCACCATTTGACTTGGCTAAGAGTTACGTGGATTCTAATTCCTGTGCTCCGCTAATCTTTGTATTGTCTCCTGGAGCCGATCCTATGGCAGGTAAGGCAACAGAATTTTTTTTATTGCATACGTATCTTGAGCATGGAACTGTTCCCAGACAGCTAAACATCACGGAGTCTGTAACAGTAGCTAAGGATAATCAGCAGATCGGTGTTCAATTTAATTATAACATCTTCACGCAATAGCGTGGTCTTATTCTGTTGCCAGGAATGATCGGTTTGATATTCCACGAAACAACTTCAAATTAGTATCGATTTCAAAACCCATTGAACGAGAAGACATTACTGGCCGTTTTTATACTAAGGACGCATTACCCGTATGGACGAACTTGGGAAAACATTTCTGGTTCGTCCTTTGATTGTGCGTTTCCAGTATAAAGAAGAGCACAATACGTGTTATGCGTCTAGATGAACTATTTCGTAGTGCGTCGTTCGATACGAATTTTAAAGTTCCCGTTTCAAAGAATTGTCATTAATGCAAGAAATTAAAATGCCGCTGAAGACACTAACAAAAAAAAGACGTCCAAACATTTATAGCAAGTTTAAGGTTCTGGACATGCCGCTAAATATGGCTTCTTGTATATTTATTCTGACCATGTGAACAAGAGTCCAGATACTCATTTGAAGTGTTTTTCTCTGTCAAACCCAAAGAAATTACGGACGGCTAGTTATGAATGAGACCACTGCTGAGTTTTGAAATTTGTTTTTGTTGCCGGTAAATGTAACAAGACATTTTTATTTGTTAGTTTCAGATGGTAACTTAACACTTTTGTTTTTCACGGACAAGTGGTTGCAATTAAAACTGCCTTGGGTGGTATTGGAGATTTGTCCTTGCTTTCTCTTTTGCCCGCTAAAGGCTGACAAACGCAAACGGTGTGGTTTGGTCAGCAGAATAATCAAAAACCTAGAATGTGTTGGATGGTTTCTCTTTTGATGAATAAGGTAGAAAACTAATCGTTTGCCTTGCATAGGTCTGATGAAGTTCGCAGCCGATAAAGGCTTCAGCGGCGACAAGTTTAATGCCATATCCCTTGGACAAGGACAGGTATGTCCTTAAACTTTCTCAACCTTTTTTGGTGTTCTTCATTACATGCAAACAGAACTGGGCTTGTTTATACCCATAAATTCTTCATTTTACGTAATGTAATGTGTTTGGTTTTTGATACGCTTTCTTAATTGTCGGTGTTGCGCATTTTGATGCTCAAATCTGTCATGCATTTCTTCCAACCACTGAAGTTACATAGGGTCACCGTCTGCTTGTGTTTTTTTTCCAGGGCCCTGTGGCTGCTCGGCTTATTGAAAATGCAGTGAAAGAAGGAACCTGGGTTGTACTACAGAATTGTCATCTGGCAGTGTCATGGATGACGTCACTAGAGAAGATCTGTGAAGACTTGTCTCCTGATAACACTCACCAGGACTTTAGGTTGTGGCTCACAAGTTACCCTTCTGACAAAGTAAGCAGCAAATCTGATCTAATTTTACATTCATGAAGGATTTGAGCAAGCTTAAATATAATGTCGATATTTTCTTGTTGTTGGCCCCTACTGTGATATATTTTTTTACTGAATTGTTTGTTTTAGTTTCCAGTAACTGTGCTCCAGAATGGCGTGAAGATGACAAATGAGCCTCCAACTGGTCTGCGTCAAAATCTTCTGCGCAGTCATATTTGAGTGATCCGATATCAGACCAAGAGTTCTTTGATGGATGTGGCGCCAAAGCTGCGGTAGGCGGATATAAGATATGACGACAATGCTGGTCAGTGCCAGGCCCGTTATGCCAAACCATACAATAGATGCAATAGTCTCACACTTATGAAATGAAAAAATTAATCACTTAAGAATTGACAGTAGTACGCAACATGCATGTAACATTTCTCGTCCTCAATTCAAATCTCTGGCAAGTGTTTAAAATTGTTCTCATTAGATTAGAAGGTAAGTTATTTAGTATTTAATAGGGATCACTGTATTGCTCATTATATTACTGTTTGCAGATGTTGGGAGCAAGCTGTAGTTTGGCCTGTGCTTGTTCCACTGCCTTCGCGGTAGCAAGAGCGCCCCCCCCCCCCGCGACGAAGTTTGGCCCCCTGGGTTGAGAATGATACGCGTGACGGCCTTTAAACGAATCTGACGCTTAAGATCAGGCGTTCAGGCAGCTCAGGGTGTGAGTGAGAACAAGAAACAGTCTTAATTCAAGGGGTAAAACGTTCGAGTTTTTCCACTTATTGTTTTATTGCTCGACGCCTATTCATTTGGGCAGATGTTCCATCAACGCAAGTTTACGCAAGAGATTCCGTTTGATGCCTGTGGACCTACTCTGACACGGGGAATGTAACTACGGAGGCAGATGAGTTACTGATGACAATGAGCAGGTTTGTACTTACAATCGCTTCCTTTTTATAGAAGCGCGTAATTTTTCGTCTAATACCTCACGCAAGCTGTTTCCGTGTTGACCTTACGTCTGTTTCAAAGCGAATCTTGCCTACACCGTATTGAAACACCTAGTGTGCGAAAATCAAACTGCATTATACGCTCTGAATGCGTAAGGTTACTTACGCAGGCAGCTCGGTGTCACCCCCCCCAATAAATATGTAAGAAAGAAGTCGAGAACTCGAAAATGCTTCACTGTTTTCGTTACTTTCCAACGTGCTTATTCATGCAAACTGAAAACTCGCCTAGACTTGATTCAGGCCAATGAAAACGAATTTGTACAACAAGTCAATAGTTAACCTGTCGCATGTATTGTTGACGAGGACTCGCTGATTTCGAATAACGCTTTTACCTACCAATTTGACATGCGGGTTTCAACCGCGGTAAGCATCACAACAATCGGGCGGACAATTCAGGCGAAAAAGTATACGCAATATCCAATAGAGAACACTTTGGATTTGTTGTGCACGACGTAAAATCAGTCGCTGTGGCCCCGTTCGTTTTTAGTAACATCGGTCTTCAGTTTATACTCAAGTGCCGATGTCACAAGAACCTTCATTAGTTGTCAGTAGAGTGGCTTTATAAGAGATACTCATTGCAAACACCA
>JAHPZR010009045.1:10000-35000 GCA_019787425.1 Platygyra sinensis | reverse complement strand
AAGATCCAACATTTTATCAAACAGGATCTTTGTTCATGGCTTTGCAGTTTGTTTGTTTGTTTGTTTGTTTTTATCTTGAGTTGTTCACATTCAACCAACATTGAGTAAAATTTAGATTAAAGTTGTGTTCTCTGTACTTGCTTTGTTTATTTCAGTACTTTCATTTGAACTCTCAATGGGATGTGAAATGCAGTAATTCCCAAATACTGTCTTTTGTTTACATTTTTGCTTCCTGATTGTAAAGATAGCAAGGGGAAAGAAACCCCCTGTGAGTGAAATGGAGTGAAAAAGGTCTGTTCGCACAAAAAGAAAAACATTCTTGAATAATGCAAATTTTCCCACCAGGCAGACAAACAGCATCTTCTGGGTGGTGGTAAGGATGTTCGCCTGCAATTCTACTACCCTAGCTATTTTGTAATATGTGTGCAACAGAGGCCAACTAAAAACTCTATGCTTTATAAGATAAGTGCGACCTTGCATAGTACAAACACACAGCTTGTTTTAACAGCCTTTAATATATCGCCAATAATTGCAAGCTTACGAACATGTTTCATCTCTAGATTACTTAATCCACGAATTTGGCCATAGGTCTCCTTTGATTTAGATTAGCAACAGGTCAGCGATCTTTCTCATATAGGGAATGACCTTCCAGATAGTTTAACAAACATGGAGTCATTTCATGTTTTTAAGAACGCCATTAAAGGACGTGACCTTGACGAATTTTTAAGCCATTGACTTTCAATAGGTGTAATAATGAATTATGTATGTTAAGTTTTAATAATATGGCAATGTAAGTTCTTATCACTTTTAAATGTTTATTTTAGATTTTAATTGTTTATAATACATTTCATTGCAATTGGTGTGGGAAGACCCATTTTAATTGGATGTACCAATTGCAATAAAGCTATTCTTCTTATTATTATTAATATTATCATTATTATTATTATTATTATTATTATTATTATTTACGATTGGGTGTTAAAGGGTTAATTTGATACCACTGTTGAACTGTTTGATGAAAAATAAGAAACAAACAGCAATTATAAACATATTACACTGACTAGCCTGCGAAAACAGCCGTCCTTCTTCGCTCCCGGCCCGAGTGGCGTTTCGCGTGAAGGACATCTGCGATTCACCGCAGAAAATTCCATACTGATGACGAAAATCTGTCCCGCATCTGGTCATGAGCGCTGATTGGTTCGATCGGTAATTATGCATAATTAAGTCCGTAAATAGGCGGGACAGTGAAAATACTCACCAAAACAAATCTGACGTCTTGTAATTGTAGCGGTGGTTTGTGTAAAATGGGGTTGACAAGCCTACACGACTTCAACGGTTTGTGACATCTGTACATTTGCCGTTCTCTGTTCGGTTACTCGACCTTTTTGCCGCTTAACTTGTGTTTATGAAGGGCACTTCATGCTGTGTTATGAGAAATGTTAAGAAGAGTTTAGCCGTTAGACCGTGCCATGGCAATTTTTTAGAGGTCATAAGTCTACATGATTTCTGCTGTTTATCTGCGTGTTACTTCGTGGATTTTGACACCTCCGTACACGACAGTGATTAGAACTGTTTGAGAGTACAGAACTGATATCATATTTGCCCTCGTGCCTTTTTCTTCAGAGACGCTGTAGCTTTACTTCGAGAAAGCTATACACCAACTTGTCTAGTGAAATTCTAATTTTCTTTCAGCTAGCTGATCGAGCTTATGTTTTTCAAGCTTGATGTAACGACATGATTCAAAGGCAACTGTTGACGCGCAAGTCTGTTGAATGTGTCTTTGACCATGGTTTCGATCCTCCATTTGGATCTTATCAGTTACTGATATTTGTAAAATACTCTGTACGTCTGAAATTGCTAGCGTAACTCGTACATTTGTGAGAAATGTAAGTCATTTGTGGCTTGGCACAAACCTTTCGTGACTGCAAATGATAATTTTTTTCAAAATTATAAAATCCACGCTTACGTCATCAGTATGGAATTTTCTACGGTGAATCGCAGACATCCTTCACGCGTAACGCCACTCGGGCCGGGAGCGAAGAAGAACGGCTGTTTTCGCAGGCTATAGACTGACACAATTTCTTATCAAAACTTGACCTTTCGGTTGCTGCCGCTTTTAATTCATTTGTTTTTTTTTTCAAAAAAAAAAAACCTTTTTGCATTCTTTTTGTTTATCTCCCTTTCACGTAATCAACATTCTGTTAGTTTGTTTTTTTTTTTCTTTTTATTTCACAGAATTTTGTTTTCTCTAGTCCCTTTAGGTATGCGTTTGATCTAGTCCATTCGTACATTTCCATTGGGACGTTTAGGGATCAAGTTCTAATTTATCGTCCATATCGCGTTCTTGTTTCCTTCTTCCTAGTCATACAACGTTTGTAAGTATCGTTTACCTTCGGTTCATTATTTCTATTTCTTTTTTTGTATTGGTTAATTACTTATGATTTATTTTATTTTATTTTGTTTGCAGCAGCGGCTCTCCTTCATCGCCTTTCACCGTTTTAAAATGTAGAATTCGATTAAAGCATACTATCGTGGCACGTTGAACGTTTGGCTTTAATACTTTCGTATGTTACTGGACGAGCATTTTCAAAAGTAACCGTTCAAATTTAAAACAACTATTTATATATGAGCTCATTGGGCCAAAAAGTAAAAGCATGAGAATGGAACAGTGTGCTCTTTGGATGTCTCCTCCTTACTTACGATTGTGCGATATGAGGAAACACTAAACATTTGTCTGGACAAATTATATCCTCCGGCTTTACCCAGGGTTGTTTTACGCAAGCTATCGGAATTTGCCACCAAGAAGAGGCACTTTTTTGAGAGTAAATACTGCGACCAAATCGTTGGTGTTGCCATGGGTTCGCCATTGGGTTCTGTGTTGGCTAACATCTTTATTGATGATTTTGAAGAAAAGTGGTGGATGAACGCCAAAATTCGTCATTTATTTTAAAATCGGTACCTTGATGACATGTTTCACAACATAGACAGTGTCAACGGGTTCCTGCACTAATAAACCTAGGTTTGCAAAGCAACCAAGTCGCTAAACGCCTGAGATTATGTGTGTAGAAATTATACTCTTGGGTTAGTCAAAAGATCATTTTTTCAAAACTCTCGCTGAAAAAAATCTTTCTTTCCTTACAAGGACCGCATTATTCGTTTACAACAATCCAGACTTATACAGAGCAAATTGCTTGTATAGAAATGGTTTTTACATTGGTAAACCTAAACGACGGCTACACGATAGGAAAACTGAACACTTTAAGGCCCCCGCTAAAAATGAAAAAAACTTAAGCCATATCATTGTTGACCAAGTCAAAACTACTGGACATAACGCCAGGAGCGAGGTCAATTTATTGAGTTCATATTTTCCGCAGTACAAATATGAATTATTTCATATATAATTCACATCACTTCACTGCACGGAAAATATGAACTCAATAAATTGACCTCCCTCCCAATGTGTGGATTCATAGCTCAGTTGGTAGAGCATCGCACCGGTATCGCGGAGGTCACGGGTTCGAATCCCGTTGAAGCCCTGATTTTTTCAGGCTTCTTCTTTCCAATTGCTTAAATTGGAAAATTTACTGCGATGATCACTCTTCACATTCATAACGCCAAGTTAACACCAACTTAATTTCGGCTTCGCCCAATCAAAATTTAAAATGTGTAATCTGCCTGTAAAAGGAGACTATTTGCTACATTATGGTTACGTAGTCAGTGCTGATTTTAATGGACTTATTAAGAAGAAACTGTTCTTAATAAAAACAGTGTTCAACTTGATTTTTCTTTATGTGCTATGTTGTCATCTATTTCAAATATGTAAGGTAAAGGTAAGTCTGCATTCGAGCCAAGCAGCCCATCAGGCCGGAGCTTATCCCGGTTTCCGTAGCATGAAGCGACTGGGAGTATCTCTATTCCCCCCTGGATGGGATGCTAGTCTATCGCAGGGTTACCCCCAGCATTAAATTCGCCGGTACCCATTTATACACCTGGGTGGAGAGGGGCACTGTAAGAGTAAAGTGTCGTGCCCAAGAACACAGCACAATGTCCCCGGCCAGGGCTCGAACCCGGAGCGCTCGCTCCGAAGTCGAGCGCACTAACCATGAGGCCACCCACGCCTCCCACAATTTCAAATATGTAATAGTTATTTATTGTAAAATAATTTTACTAAAGAACGAATTCAGCCATCTAAAGGGTTTTAATAAGTAAACATAATTGGACATCAGAAACCTGTACGGGTCCGCAAATGATCCCAGGACCGCAAGTGATCCCGGACCGCAAATGATCCCCAAATTGGACCGCAAATGATCCCGGACCGGAAATGATCGCCATATTGGACCGCAAATGATCCCGATCAAAAAATAAGGAATGGCATGGATTTATGTCCGAGGAAGGTGATAACACATAAAAACTAAAAAAAACATGTTATAACATTTAAAAAAAATATTTCCATAGTTGCTGCTTTGTTCTTCGAAGGATATAGATCGTTTTCACTGTCACGCAATAAAAAAAAATAAAAAAAATCGAAAACCAGCCAATGCAAAAAGCTAAGAAAATGTGATGTATGTTATAGAAGATAACTATTAATATAAGACACTTCTCCAAGTTTTGGGCCTGTGCGTGTCCCTAAACTTCAGATATTCGTCGTAAATGTTTCCCAGAAATTTACAGGGCCCAGTATGAAAACGCCATGTTCGTGGACAACCGTGTACAGCAGCATGGCGGCCGGAATATAGCGTAAACATCTGGACCTTACTTTGGCTATTTGGGCGTCTGGTTGTCAGTACTAAACAAACAAGCATTTACATAAGCACTTTTCCTAATGCTCTAACTTCTAAAAAGGCTCAAAATCATGAGATAAGGATATCTTTTTTTAACAAAATCGATCGTAGCCTTGTGTCACGCAACTTTCAAAATGCTCTTGTTTCCAAACGAAGCACGCTAATTGTAAACGGGTATAAATATACCGCCTCTTATGCCTGATGATGTCTATTGACTTAGAAGTCTAAGAAATACACATACTCGTAAACATTCTCGAAACCCCGGTAGCAATAGTAGTCAAGCACCTAACAAACAGCTAATTGTCAAAACGAATCGCAAGCCTTGGCCTTCAAGTAGTCATTCCCGAGGAATTAAAGCGAAAATACGACCAAGAAAAAATTACAAAATAAATTTGTTCAAATTTCCAGTGCTACACACTAGGTGTTTTACTGATTGATAAAGTGTTGTAGCTTTGGAAGTCTACTCAGGTGACAGCGTCATCTGTCACAGTCCTTCATGGTTAGATTTTAGTTTAAAACTTAAGACGAGTGGCGTTTATGGCTGATAAAATGTTATTTAACTATAACACCGAAATATCTTTTTTTAACAAAAGAGGATGTGTAGTGTATGTTGCTCTGATCATAATTTTATTTAGCAGAATTGCAAAGAAATGCAAACTGGCAAGCCGTGTTAAGATGATTGATTGAGTGGTGCATTTCATAGCATCGTAATTAGCAACAAAATTTAGTCGAAAGTATTAAAACAAGCAAGTTGTGAGCCATTATAATTATAAGATGGCTTAAATAAAAATATCGGTATTCACGTACGCTAATTCCCTATCCACCCTATTCCACAATCCACGCCATTCCTTACTTTTTGATCGGGATCATTTGCGGTCCAATATGGCGATCATTTCCGGTCCGGGATCATTTGCGGTCCAATTTGGGGATCATTTGCGGTCCGGGATCATTTGCGGTCCTGGGATCATTTGCGGACCCGTACAAACCTAACCTAACCTTATATTTATTTTCCTGTTTGTCAATGCAGCACCTAGAATATCTCTACAATGATCCACTTCTCTTCTATTTTTATGCAACTACCTTTTTTGTATTTACACAATAGGCCATTTTTATATCGTGTGAAGTGGGAAGCCATTGATATGACTTCTTCTACATGTTCATCAACTTATTTCCACATGAAAATTTTCACACGAAAGCTCGTTTCGAGGCGGATACAATAAAAAATTCATCCATGAGCTTTTCTCAGGTAACTTATTTTTGGACAAGGAAAAGTTCTGCATTAAGTTAATCTGTTAATAATATACAAGCAACAATTTCTGCATTCTGATTGGTTAAGAACATGTTGATTAATTCCAAATAAGTGCAAAAAAGGTAAAATTGTGGTTAGGATAAAATGGTGAGACTGAAAATGATTGATAGCTCCTACTATGAGCTCGGACAAACAAAATGGCAGAAAAACAATTAAATAAAAAAAAACGAAAATTTGAACTATTTATCTAAATTACAATACAAATACCTCATAACAAAGCAAAGTGCATAGGTCAACATCAATTACTAAACTAGTAAAATAGAGCTTGAGTGAATTGAAACATGCCGGAGGCCATCACGACGGCATTTGTAAGATAATACTTGAAAAAGTATAATTTAAAATTCTCTAGTACCACGAAAGACGTGAAAAATGACCCAAGAACACGTTCTAAGAACCTTCTACCTCTTACTTTTCAGGATCAAAAGTGCAAGCATTGTGCTTTTGCGAAAGAACTGAAACGGCTGAGAAATTAGAAAGGACGTTCACTAACCAAACGGCTGTAACGCTTCTGGAGGCAAATCTTACCTGTTCAACGTTCAGGTAAAAAGCTTAAGTCAAACAGAAACCATTAAAAGTTAATAAATGTTCTTCAGAAATTCCGTTTTAGGATAGATTTTAGCTTTGATCATTTTTCGGTATTTTGGTTATATTAAAGCAAATTGTGCTGAGTTGAATAGTTACTTATCGGCGATAAGCATGGCTAAAAGTTTTTTAACCACTCGAAAACATTTTACAAGAAAGCCGCATCTATACCGCAGGCTAGGTAGTTTTTCCTTTGCTTCGTGGTCAAGTTAATCAATTGAACAATTTAAATACAGCTAAGATGTTTACTTAAATCTCCTCAACACAATTTTACATCAAAAAGGTTATTTCCGGATACTAACAGATGTATTGTGCATTTACTTTCGAACTTTAATGTTGTAGCAGTTCGATTCTCGATCAGCCTGAAAGAAGAAAAAAACATACAGGGATTAAGCATCACTTTCATTACAATGAACGCAGATAAAAGTGTTTTGCATCACGCTGATTTTGTGCAATTTTTGTTCGTTCAAAACAGTAACTAGGAACGGAGTTTTCACTAAAATATTACTAGTTACACAGTCGACATATATTATGGAAATAGGCGGATCACGTTTTTTTTTTTTTTTGTGGTTATATATTTTTTTTTTACTCCTGTTTAATATTCCCTTTTCTTTGCATGTTAATACTCATAGTATACTTTATCTATGTTGGCCTGCAAGCCTGATCTTAGCTGAATGGGGAATAAGAGAACAGCAGATTGGCACTGATGTGGTTACAGGGGCATAACTCCTTTATCAAAAATAAAATTAGAAAAAAAAAATGAAAATACACATGCATTAGAGTCCAAATAAGGGGATCCGATAACGCAACGCCTAAATACATAATATGGTAAACGGATACGACACAGAAACATATAAAATGATTTTTTATTGCTGTAAAATGCAAAACAAATGCTAAGCTTGTTGTTTGGATGGTCATGTGATTTTAACCCAAGTTCAACAGGGGTATTCGATGTGTACAATAGGAGACAATGAGAAACTCACGCTTGTCGATATTTAATCCCTTGTTTTATTTCCTTTGCATCTAGCGATAATTCTTTGCTATCCCGAGTTCCCCCCTCCAACAATTCAATGTTGTGTAGGCGCCCCGTTGGTTGAGTCTAACTGAAATAGAAAAACCAGCATTTTGTTTGCGGGAAGGGGCTAATGGTTCCAAGTTTAAATTGATTTTCGCTAGCAGAAATGTTAAGAGAATTTCCTCCCACGAAACGGAATGGGCTCGGTAAAAAAGTGAGACAAATTGTCTCACTTTTCGGGTATATGTCTAGGCCGCAATTGTAAATTCGCCCCCGACCGAGGCAAAAAATTGAGGCCTAGGAACTAGGAAGTTTCAAAACTTTCTATTTAGCAGGAAAGCTTGGTGTTCTCAGAGTTCTCTTTCCTATAATTTTATGCAGAATCAGTTCAGGATTTCAGTCGGGCCTTGCACCGGTGTCAGAAGTTTTTTTGTCAGTGACTGATTCAGTTGTCGTCTTATCTTCAAACGGTTGGTTAGTCAGGATAGAAATTTGTGGATGGGTCATTGAAAAAACTTCTTTCTCCCAGACTGGCTGACGAGGAGGAGGACATTCCCAACTTTGCTGTGAAGTAGCCACAAGTTCCAAGGACAGGATTCATCTTCAACGAGGACAGCATCACCAACTTGGCTGTTGGAGCTAACATTATTTCATTTCGATCTAATCTTTTTGTTTCCATCCGTGTTAGAACAAACATTATGTTGAAGAACTGACAAACATAATGTCCTTTTAGTGCGAGGCATTTCCTGTTATTCTACAGTCTGCGGGTTCAGGTTTCCTGACCAATCAGGAGAATGCACGTGTCCGAGGTGTAACTAAAAGTTATGTCATCAGTTACACGCGGCCCTTCCTGCGTTCATCGTCATCCTGTGAACAGCTACTCGCCTACCTGCTGACTGTTGTTTGTGTTTAAATATTTGTTGTTACTTGCTGTATGTGGTGGATTTTTTATCCCCACCTTTCCTGAAGAGATTTCAGTTTAAAATGTTTTTCAAGCCGTCACATTTGGGGCCATTTATCCCAAACAGCTGTTTATCGTTCGTTGTCCCACTTTTCTCTTCAGCAAACTAGTGCGAAGCCTCGTGGAGCTCTGGATATATTAATTACGTTGAATGCCTCGCAGTAAAAATGGTCTTTCAAGTACTGAATTCTGCCTCCCAAAAAGTTATCCGGATGGGGTAAAACCACATTCAATTCAAGAGTATAAACAGGTGATTTGGCATTATTGGCTAAGGCCGCCTCTGGATCTGATAAATTGTCCATGGTAGGTTGACGGTTCCTCTCGATGTTTTCTGCTTCCGTCAACAGAGTTTAAATTGCTTTATTTCTCAAGCTCCTGGGAATAGTCTTCCAAAAGTCTAGGGAGGACTGGGCGAACAGTACGGATAAGTCCTCAAGTATGCCACCCATTTTACGATGCGGCTGGCGCGTTCAAATTGAACTCGATCAGAACAAAATATTGGGTTAAAAGAAATTATTCACAAAGTCGGTGTGTACTTCTCTTAAGGCAGCATTGAGCTCGTTTTTCGTGCATTGATCGCATCTGAATTCGCGGACTCTGCCTCTTTGATTGAAGAATCGTCTGAGCGCGTTTCATGTAATAAATCAATCTGTGTCCATTAAATTTAGGTATATAGCTCGGGAACAAAATCTGGTGAAAATTAGGTCCCACTGTTTGAGTTCTTTTAGACCCTCTTTCATGATTCATAGTGCACTTTCGGAGCTGGCGAGAAACAGAGGAGTATCCGTTAATTAATTCAATAACCAGACTGTCTATGGGCGGTTTGCTTCATACTACACTTTGGGACTCCTCTTGGGCACAAAAACGGAGTGTTTTATTTCATCTGTAAAGGCGGTTTTGTGGGGTCGATCTTTTACTCCGAGCACTCTCTTTCGTGGAGAAAACGTCAGTTCTAGAGGAAAAAAAACTGGCCTGCTTTAGCTGTTCAGTTCTTCTGTGTGTACTCTGCCGGTTCTGAAACATACCATAGCAGTAGATGAGGGTCTGGACTAATAATGCATCGTGTCGAAGGTCCAATTCTTTCAAGTATTTGGCCCTATCCTCAATGGGCATGGCTTCCAGCAGAATTTTACTGTTACTAGCAAAATTGTGTAAGCTCAAATTGACGGATGCACCAATTGATTGCTTGACATTAATCCCGTAAACTATCATCTTCAGATGTACTTAAACAGGGACTTTTAATCCAGCCCAAACTACTCTTGACCACTTTCAGCAGTTGATTGGGGATAGCAAAATTGGCGAGAGCCAAACAGCAAAACAACCCCAAGCAGATAGAAATTCCTGCGGCATAAAAGTTTGGCCATTCATATGTTTGTCTTTGAACTACAGAGATCTTAGGAAGTCTCTACGCTCTAGATTGGCAGAAAAACTATGAGAAATCTCGTTGATTTCAGATATTACTACCGTATGCTATTTTCGAAATCGCAAGAGTACATTAATCAAATCACTTATCACATCGGGTACTTGTAAGAGGTGTTTGCTGTAGGACTGATCTTGCAAAATAGCACTGCAGCTGAATACTATAAGTATCTGGTTTGGTTTCTTTGAATGCTAGCTGTCAAAAGATTAAAGGCAACGCACCTTTCCAGCGTTGTTTCTTAGGTTCTCTGGTAAGAAGACAGTGGCATGATTCTTGTCGATAATCTTCTGCATGTACTAAAAGTAATTTCATGTCTTAGTGGCTTGTCATTTTTAAGGAGCTTTCTTTTTATGCCAAGTACCCTTTTCATACATTGCTCAGGGCTGTTTTAAAAAGTTAAGTCATCTTTGTTGAGGGGTAACGGCATCTCTCAATTTCACCTTTTCCATTCTAGTAAATGTTGTTAGTACTCGGCTGACTGATACCTCTCGATGCCAGGAATATTTCGGAAGTGGCGAAGTTCACTTCCGTCTAACTGCATCTTGTCTCTGACTTGCTGTGGTGAAGTTACAGCTTTGAGATAGTGTCTTTTGGCAAAGAAGGGTTTACATAGTTCATTTTGGCACTGTCGCTTGTTCCACTTTAGCACAGTTGCGTTCGTTCTGAAGGATTTCTCGCTGTCTTTTAATGCAAGTGACGATTCGACAGTTTGTATTATTCCCAATGTTCGCTCGCGCAATACAGGCTATAATCTCGTGCCTATCACTTTCTAGAGTATTAATTCCGGCGTGTATTTGATTATCTTCTTTGGGAATAGCTTTCTGTATATAAATAAACACGCGTAAAGGCGAATTTGTCCAGTTTAGCATCGAGCGCGGAATCTTGATTCTTGCGTCGTTTGCTCCAAGATGGCCGATGAACAACCCCCCGCCCCAGTTGTTGTTTTACCTGCTGACGTTCTCGAGGCGCCTTCTCCTCCTGCTGTTGCTGCTGCTGTTGCAGAGGAAGACCCTCCAGACGCCGCGGTCGTCGCTCCTCATGCCGAGGTAACTTTTTTCTCCTTTAATTTGTTGCTTGTTTGATTCGGCAATTTCACTTGTGTCGCTAGTTTTCCAAGTCCTTTTCTGGCAGTTTTTCTGTCGTGGACAAATTTGAAACTCCCCCGTAGTTTTTTTTTTTTTTTATTAGTTTATCGTTTGTGGCAGATGAGGTTTTGCCTTACACTCTCGCTTGTGGCTGAGTGTTTGTTTCCCGTTCTGTTGTGTTTTTACTCGGTTGTGCCGGGAAAGGATTAATTTTTTGCTCGGCTGTGGCCGGATAAGGAATAGTTTTTGTCGGTTGGGGCCGAAATGAGAGAACCGACCAGGATGGTAATGATTTTTGTCGGTTGTGGCCGAGACGGGTTTGTTTTTGCCGGTTGTGGCCGAGAAGAAAAAGCTTCCATGGCCGAGAGGTTTTACTATTAATGCTCCGTTAAAGCTGTGTATAAGTTTCTGTTACTCGGTGGCGGCCGAGAGAAATTCAGAACTTTCTGTCTCCGCTGGTGTCGGAGTAGTTTTATGGTTGTTGTTTTGTTTGTTTTTTGGTCTCATTTATATCAATTTCTCGTTGTTTAAATGCGCTCGGTTGGGCTGGAATAATTTCCTTTGATCCGGTTTTGCACCATTTTGTTTATTAGGTAAGACTTCGTCTTCTTCGTTTCGGCTTATCCTCGTTATCTATTGTCGGTTTTGCTGTAACTTTTCGGTGGCAGTGTTTCGATTTTTATTTTTATTTTATTTTCCGGCCTAGAAAGTCGAATAATGGTGATTACCGGTTTTCTTCATGAATAATATCTTTGGTTCCTTCTATCGTCTTTTTTAGCGTGGGCCGATAGAATTTATTTTGCATGTATTTTTGGGCCTTTGTTTGTAAATCTCTCGCGTTAATTGTTTTTCGTGTATTAAAATGTTTCGTATTCCGCTCTGCGTCATTTACTCGCTTGCTGGTTGGATGCTTTATTTAGCTATTCGCTTTTTCTCTTTTATCGTTCGGTTCGTTTGTTTCTCGTTTTCACCTTCGTGTAATTTTCAACGGCTCCCCGTAATAGCTGGCCAACTTGTCCAGTGCTGCTTAGGTAGGTACCTTTGCTGAGGGATTAGCTTGGTGGAAATCGTGTATAAATAATATTCATGAGAAGGAGCCTACAGGCAGGCATCGTGAACAAACTTGAAAACGGGCAGATTTAGCTTTTCTGGGTTTTTTTTTTCCTGCTTGGTCGGAACATGTTGAATACTGTGCATATAATGGCGTGTCAGAATCTACCTCTTGGAAAGTGTTAGAGGCTGTTTTGATCTGGCTTTTCGAGAGTATGTCAATAAGAAAACCAGGCAGGGGACTTCATTCAAAGTTGGCACAAGTTTTGAGTTTGGTGAAAAACATGACTATAACAAAAAGATAGGTCAGCATATTTGATCCCAAGTTAGCGGGACCCCCCTGCAAACGACGGTCATTTGACAGTAATGTACGCATATTTTATGAGCCATCTTTAGTTTGCAATTTTTACAAGAAAGCAATGTGAAAATGAAATCCACTGGATCGTGCTCTGCAGCTATACGTTTAATAGCACAGTTATTCATTTTAACTGGATGATTTGAATTAGATAGATAGCTTTATTAAAAATCCATTGCAGCCCAAAGGCTGGATTGCGGACTGTACAATGCGTAACTTGACTAAGAAATGAGAAAAGATGAAAAACTGTTATATTTAAATAGCAGTAAATAAAAACAAAGGAACAAGGACACTACGTCATGAAATTTAAAAAAATAGCCGCGAATATATGATAAAGCCATGAGAGAATAGCTGCGTTACCTATGATAAAACTATTCATTATTCTATTTGTTCTACAAAAGGGTACGTTAAAAACGTGCTTTCTCCTTAAGGCTCTGTGCCTTCACTTTAAGTAAAGTACATACGTATACTTCGTAGTGTTGTGAATAGTATTTAATTGATGAGAAATTTCTACAGTAGGTAAAAACAAATGCACACTATGCCAGCATGGATAGTGAGAGTAATCAATTAAGAATCTGTTCACGAGAGGACAAGGCAGACGTGACACATGCCATCTCGCCGATTTCTCTCAAACCTTTACAGATGATTAAGGTCATTAAAGTTGTCCAAGAGCCCAAAGTAGTTTGAGCTCCCGGTCAATCCCTAGGGAATTAGGGCTTTCACTTAAAATCAAAGATATAAAACCCCGAAATTACCTCTAAAATCGCACTTCCAACAAAGATTTCTCAAACTAACAGAATGCAGTGGATTTTGATCTTATTTTATCTGGCAGTTCTTTGAACCTTAACCAATAAAAGGTCTAACGTTGGAGTGATTTGAAATTATTCTCGCCCATGGAGAACGTGTGAATTTTAACCATGTCACGCAACAATTTTAAGAAACCGCAAACTAAGCTTCTTTCATTGCATATTTTGGCAATGGGCAACATTGCCTGTCGACAAACATGTTTTCACAGTAAAACCCTATGTTTCTGGCGAATTTTTCTTTTTGGCTTCTATTAAATGTTCGTGACTACATTCCTTTAAAGTAAGTGACAGTCTAAGTTAGTTAAAGCTTTAGTTCCCTTCCCATTTGATTTCTCTCCTCTATCGCTTCTCTTTCGCTGTCATAATCAAGGTCCTCTTCCTCCTCTTAGCATGGGAAGCACTTATATTTTGCTTCTAAACACCCTTCTATCTTATTAAGGGCTGACAACCTGATGAAATATCTTGCAACTTAAAGTGATGAAAGCTGGTCCTCCTTTGAAAACAAATCATTCGCATTTGCTGATCTTAGACTTTTCATTTTAGATGCAATATCATACATACATATATACATACATACATACATACATACATACATACATACATACATACATACATACATACATACATACATACATACATACATACATACATACATACATACATACATACATACATACATACATACTTTATTTGGTATAGTAGGTTAGACTAGAGGCAGCCAGAGGCTGATGTGGACCTATCAGCAGGATTTGCCTTAACACCAGTATTTTTCGTCCTTGGAAGAATGCATCCTGCAAAAAAGACCTGACGCGTTCAGAAAATCGGGCAGATCTCTTCGCTCCAAAGGACTTTCAGCTACTGTAAGGCTCTATTGAAGGCGATTCTGTCAATGACAGCGCAACACCAATTTCACCTTGCACATAGTCTCCAGTAACAGTTTTACAGGTTTCCGCCAACTTCGCTATAATGCTGTCAAAGCGGAGCCCCATACTCATATAGGAAAGAAAAGGAAACCCATGAGTTGATTTCGTCATGGTTTTGATGGCCAGCGGCATTGCTCTTGGGCGCGTATACACGACCACAATGACGACGACAGAGGCGGATGGCGGCCATGCTCCAAATAATAGGTTGAGAGAGACATGCAGGCGACATGCAGCCTTGGTTTACCGTGTATTTCTTTGCTAATGGATATCCATGTTATGATCAATTGACACCTGTCAAAACAAGGTATCTGCTGACCAGTATCACGTGACCATATCGCGGGCTCAAGTGTACAGCTCATCGAGGTCGCGTATTTTTTTTTGGAAGTTAACCGCTGACCAAGTGCTAGACTTCGATTGGATATCGGGCTCATGTCATGCTCATGTTTGGAAGGCTGTTAACGCTAGCCCAGAATTAAAATCTTATTGGAATTTTAACTTTTTCTTCTATTCAATTGTTTTTTGCTGCCTTAATTCTTTTGAGTATATGGTGATTACAAAACTCAAAACAGAAAGTCAAAAAGAAAACCTCACCGCAAAGTTACAAAACTCAAATCAACATTCTACCTTTTCCTGGGATAGCTCAATCGGAACCGAACAACCCGGCGAAGGAGCTAATTTTTTAGGCCTCTCCTAAATCTATATATTAGTCAGATTCTCTTTCTAACTTGATAAAGTGACGACCAAGATCAAGATATTACTGTAGACTTTTTACACTGCGTTTACTGAAACCGGGGCCAACCAGGCAATGAAGACCAATCAGATGGCAGAAATGAAACAAATTTCAAAATTAAAATAGTTTTCGTTTAACAGAAATGCCAGGCCAGAGTGCCCGACCAGGCCAGCTTTTACCCGCAAATTCTCAAACTTACCGGATTATTGTCCGATGGCCGAGCCCGGTGTCATTTTTGAGCAAACAAACAATACCACGGCTGCCTATTTTGGCTTCACCGAAAAATAGGTCCGCAATGCAAACTGGGGGTCTTATGCTTAGTTTTATTCCTTTCAGTTAGAATATATAAATGTTCTCAAATATCAGTATCTGGGAGTTGAACTGCTGCAAGTGGAAAGGTAGACAAGTTCATTACAACTTTTAAGTGGAAAATGTATGGCAGAATACTGTTTACTTCTTTATCTATTTATCCTGCCCCTCTCCAAATCAAATAACATAACAATAGACACCATTGCTGTTTGCTGAGAAGGGAATTCCACGTTACAGACATTACTTTCAGAGGGCAAATTCTTGAAAATAAAACTTTTTATTTACATATTCTCTTAAGCAGTTTTAGTCTAAAGTGTGTACAAGTATTCAACACATAGTACTTAACTATTGGCAGAAAAGATCCTCCGATTTCATTCTCAAAAGCTGTCAATATTTATGTTTTCAAGCGTCGTTACGGACATTGCCAAACTAGAGTTAGCCGACACAGCGTTTGTTGGGTCAATGATATCAAATGTTATAGGACCTCGATATTCCTCCACATCATTTGCTTGCCTTATGTCCAGAAATGTAGGCTGATGAGATTTGATGCACTTTATGAATAAGAAGCACAAAGTGTCATTTTTATATTACTTCAAATTTGACAGAATTATGTATGCTTTGGCGACTTCTAAGTAAAAAGGCCAATTAAAAATAGTGATAATTAAACATAATTAATATTTAAACAGGGTGACCCCTTCAGTCAAAGGACTGGTATCAAAAGATGCCTGTATAACATAAAATAAAAGAGCCAACCACTTTAACAAGATACAGTTAAAAATGTTATTTAGAAGCTTATAGAGAATAAAGAATAGGATTTTTTTCGATGCTTATCATAAAGAGCATGAATCTCATTAACTTGCATTCTGGACATATCTGGCCTTATAAGCAATGGGATGCAAACATTGTAGCACATAATTTGTGTTTAACCAAAAGATACCCTCATTCCACAACTTGTGATGTCTTCTTAGCAAGTAAAGCACATTTAAGTCAAACATCATAAGTATCATATTCCAAAATCGGCCTCGCACACGTGAAAAAGCATCCCTGGCTTTGTCAAAATTGTTGCGACAGCCGATCCTTGACGGGTATTGTTTCATTGCAATTCCCATGCTGGCGGCTAATAACAGACAACAGCAGTGCAAGACTCTTATTTAATGTGAGTATTTTTGAGAGTACAATAACTCTTTCAGTTTGAGATGTAACCTACTCCGATGGTTCAAACCGATAAATACTGGCTTGTGAGATACTCGTGATACATGCAACCCGCACCCGATAATATTTTAAAGTCAATGAATGTGGGCTTGCGAAAGCGTCTTAGCTTTAATTCAATCCGCACTAAACACAAGGCTAGTCTAGATATGTTGCCATGGGTGAGCAAACAACTCCTGTAACGCCGAGGAAGCTCCAATTAGCAAAACTTGAATAAAATAACAAAGAGCAAACATGGCAAAGCAGTGCAGTTAATTTTCGAAATGAAAGAAAGAAAACCAATCATAAACAGCACGAAAGAGAATTTTTGAAATAGGACATAACTGACCTTGTACGAGTATTATTAATCTGCGACGGAAAACTCTTCACAATTTTCCAAACACAAGGAAAACGGCTGCAATTTAATACACGACGACAACACGCTCTAAAAAATGGCCGACGGTACAACTTGAAAACAATGGCAATTGTAGCCTACGTGTAGCCGTATCCTACCCCGGGCTACACGTAGGCTATCGCAATTGCTAGCACCCAGTACACCTGCCTACTCTATGAGATCTATCACATGTCATCTCATCCTAAAAGTGACATACTGACTGACAACCAAGATCTGCCTTTGCTTTAGGGGTCTGTATGCAGAGCATAAAATCCCAAAAATTAAAACAAAAACATTCCTGCACCGACGGGAACAAGAACGTTCCATTTCGACATTATCTCTTTACACATCTGCAGGTTTGCTCCTCTTTCCGCTTTTCGTCGCTTATTAGGGGCCTTACGCGAAACACGACGGTTACGGCAACGAGAACGTCACTAAACAATAGGTTTAAAGGGCAAAAAAAAGCTGTGCACGTGTGTTATTATTCTTTGTACATTTCTTTGCCGTCCTCTGCGAAAAAGCAACGTGAAATGACTAAATTCTGCGTTGTTTGGAGAACATGAACTACGACAGTTAATTTTGCGTATTTCTCTTTGAAACATTACGCATTCGTAGCATGCTCAGCAGGGGCAAGTTTTAATACCGACAAACACACTGAATTTAAGAAACCGAGAAATTCCAAAGTAAAATAGAAATTCCAAAGTAAAATAGAAACACATTTTTAACCAGGCGTCGTCCTCGCCGTCGTCGTGGTATATGCGTAAGGTTCCTATTGCCATGCAGAGGATGGTAACATTTGATAATTGGTCTCCACCTCGTTCCCAGCGCAGCGCGATGCCTGGACACACGGTCAAATCATTTCCCTTTAGATTAAACAATCGTACTCTATCTAAAGTAAGGCCTTTATCAGAAACAACAAATGTTTGGGCAACCTTCATCTGTCGCTGGTGAGATTTTATTTCTTCACTAAAGGAAGACAGAGGAAAATATTCATTCTTCCCTGGAAATCTTCCCGACAAATTACAAGTACTGTTCGAATGTGAAGCGAATGACCACCTTGCATACGGCGGCTGAGCCCGCAGTACATGCGGCAGTCAAAAATTAGGTGTCCTATCGAAACGACACGAAAAAAGCCTTTTTCTTCGCCGCTAGCTAAAAAAAAAGACAATGGTAAAGTTGCTTTGGCCTCTTTTAATAATTAACTAGAGAATTTCGGGTTTAATTTGATGACGAACAGCACATAAGAACTTAATTCGCAGTAGATTGTGGATTACCTGTGAAAGATAGACTGCATGTTTTTAGAGCTCATTTAATTGAATTTCTGAATTCGAGTACATATACTAACACGTGTACGAAAAATAAGGGTCACCCCACAATCTAACGTTTACCCGAAGGCAGCTATTTCTCCTGGAAGAAAATTACGTTAAGGTGGCTCAATACAGTTTTTACGAGACTTAGTAGGGCGCGCTACGATGGCCTGCCACACGCCAGTATTTGTCGTGCGTGCAGAAATGACGCAAGTAATCTCAAGAAGTAACGAAAACCACTTCAGCACTTGAAAGGCGTCAAATATCTTTGGTATCTGTAATGATGGTTTCAAACTCTGCGGATCTACTCGGCTATCGCCTCGTGGATACACAGCGACTTTGACAATGTTGTGACGAAATTCATGATCAAAAACAGGACAGACACATGGAAAACTGACGTCAATCTGTTAATCAGCTAAACGCGCGCACGCAATCTACACACGCCATAACTAAGACACACCGGAAGTTAAATCTTGTGTAAAATCGCGCGAACCGGAAATAAAATCTGTGGGAAACATTTGTTTTTAGCTAGAAAGTTTGCTTAGTGATCTATCCTGATTTTTTGCATGCACATACCATTCACGATGGCACTTCAAATATAAAAGTTTCGGGGAAAATTATCTAGTAGAATTTTCTGTAAGCCATCAATCGCACCTTCTATAAATATATTTAATTCTACTAGATAACTTTTTTTCCATACTATCTGAAAAGTGACAGAATTTAGGGAACTTTACAAACACTGAAATTTAGTGGACGTTTTTGTGGACCTTGTGCGTTGCCATGGTAACTGATATGACGTCACAAGTACCCTTAAAATATAGCCCAGCAATAAAGTTGCAAGGAGACATATAGCTTCCCCACACCATTAAACATCCTTCTTTGTAATCTTCCATCGTTTCAGAAACACTGCAGTAACGAAAAACCCTTTCGAGCCTCCTTAATTGTTCAAATTAAGCAAACAGTAAATAGTGAAGGAAAAACCAGCTTGGAATCTTTTTAACAAGAGTTAAGAGTTGTGCTCTTATAGTCAATCAAAACTGTAGTAGCCAACTTAAGTGTATTCCAAGCTTGAAAATGGATTTAATAGGTGTGGAAAGTATCAAAATGTGGCAAAATGTACTTGACACACTTTACTTTCAACGGACTACTTCCGGTATAAAACGAATCGGCTTTATTAGATCTACTATCTGTAAACCATGTCAATATCTTAGAACTTATATAACTAATTTAATTCCTTAGCTATGCAGAAAAAATCTCTTTACGATACCAAAGCTGAAAACTAACAAAGTGGGTCGCTGAAACCATTACACGATTTAAATCGGCTCCTTAAACAGCAGATTATGGTCACATAGTGCACCAATTAACTTGGCCTCTAACGTACTTTAAAGGAATGTAATCACGAACATTTAATAGAAGCCAAAAGCATTATAATAGGGTTTTACTGTGATAACATGTTTGTCCGCGACATGCAATGTTGCCCATTGCAGATATATGCAATAAAAGAAGCTTAATTTGCGGTTTCTTAAAATTATTGCATGACATGGTTAAACTTCAAACTTTCTACATTGGCGAGAGTAATTTCAAATCACTCCAACGTTGGACTTCTCATTCCTTAAGGTAAAAAAAGTTGCTGAAGAAATAAGATTAAAATCCACTGCATTCTGTTAGTTTAAGAAATCTTTCTTGGAAGGGTAATTCAAGAGCTAATTTCGGGGTTTCATCCGTGGGATTTGATGTGAAAGCCCCCCAATACCCCAGGGATTAACCGGGAGCCCAAACTACTTTGGGCTCTTGGATAACTTAACAGCCACTGTCAGTAAATATGGAGAATCACACGACAGTTCGGAAAATTCGCATTTTCTTTTATTGCGTCAAAAAGACCCTTTTGGTGAACTATTTTCAGAAATATACTTCCAAAGTTCCAGCGAGTTCACATTTGAAATCTAGGAAAGTTCGAAATACAACTCAATCAAGCAAGATGGCCGATGGAATGTATCCAAAATTGTACATTTTCAACACGCCAGTACAGAAAGAAGGGAACTTACCTGGATATCACATTCACACAGTTTGTAAATTACCCTTTGGTCATTCTTCTGAGCTAAAAGTCATCTTAAAGTAAATACGTTTTGTCTAGTTCTTGGCCGTTTGAAAAATACAACTATCGCAATTTTATTTACATGTAAAATTTCAACGCATTTTAGAGGGTCATAATTCTTCTAGAATACGAATCTCTCAGCAAACAAAAGTTTCTAAAACAAGAGCTATGCTATGGGTATATCATATCTAAATGGCTAGTTTGGCCCGTGAAAATTAAGCGCGCTAGACGAAAAACTATAGAGGGTATTTAGACCAATTGCGCCATTTTTAGAGGATGGAGGTGAAAACTTTGACTTTGCAGTCATCTTTATAAACATAATTCGACAGGTTTCATAACCCAAATTATTCTTTGACATTATGTATCACACATGTAAGCAATAATTGAAATCATACCTCAGAAATGGGCTTGGTTATAGATGGCAAAGTCCTGTAGAACTCCGCGTGAGAAGACGGCTTGACTCTTGTGACGGGCCATAAAGTCACGAACGGGAGTTTCACAGGCCAAAATCGCCGTAAATTTGGGCACACAACACCGAGAAACGTTGGCTACTTCATTTTGGACCATTTTCCCTACGTATCTTTTTGTAGAACAGTGTAGAGGACAAAGTTCAAATGCAGCGGTTCAAAACTGTAACTGGTCTGTGTGCGTATATGTTGTCGTGGTGAATTGCATGGCGTGACACCGTGACAAAGAGAACAATAAGCACTTAATGACTGGCCACAAGGAAAACAGTGAGTTTTGTTTCCCCGAGACCCTCATTGGGGTCGAGGGGAAACAAAACTCACTGTTTCCTGAGGGGCCAGTCATTAAGTGTTTTGTTATACCTTCCGACTCAAATATAGAAAAAGCTCCGAAAAAAAAAATGATTCGCTTGACGCCATTGCATACACTGGCCGCACTCGCAAAATTGAGCGACTGCCAAAACCAACCTGTCCTATCGAAAAATCACGATAACAGTCTTTTTCTTTGCAGCTAACA
This sequence comes from Platygyra sinensis, assembly GCA_019787425.1. Classification (NCBI taxonomy): domain Eukaryota; kingdom Metazoa; phylum Cnidaria; class Anthozoa; order Scleractinia; family Merulinidae; genus Platygyra; species Platygyra sinensis. The sequence continues at coordinate 13,709 of JAHPZR010009045.1, read as the reverse complement.
AAAAAATATAGACAGTACTAAAGTTGCTTTGGCGTCTTCTAATGCTTAACTCGAGCATTTTGAGTTTGATTTGATCAGGAGCAGCATATTTTGTTGTAAATTACACAAATACTTTCCTACCTGGCGACGGCGATCGACGAGCGAGTTGACGAACGTGGGCAACCCATTTTTGGCGCCAAACCAAAAGCTTGGAGACACAAAACGTTCATATTTTCCCTTTTGTTAATCTGCACGTTATGTTTTTGCGGCTATAAATCCCTTTTCTTGAATAATGAATGCCGTCTCTAATGAGAAACGTTGTCCTACTTCAATGGCTTTTCAACATCAGGCCGACTGGTAGACAAATTTCCCGCGGTTTCAAGGTGCACAACTTGATCACGTGCGAGTGCAAAGTTCAAGGTGTTGTTTCCCTAGGCCATCATTGAGTTTTGTTCGCCCTAGGGCGTCATTGAGTTTTGACCAATGGCACGTGACAGGTTCTCCTCTAATCAGGAAACGTATTTGAGTTGGGAGGTATAACAATGTTGTTTACACAAACGTTACATGAACACTTGCGTTTCGCGTCGAAAGCAAACTGTTCCTCGTTGCAGTCGGGGATACGTGGTTCCCCTATTTTAAAGTAAGAAGAGAGAACTAATTACAAGAGATAACCCAGGAAGAAGAAGCGATGCCCTTTCTCCATTTATTCGCCAAAGGTGCTCAAGTTTTGAATGCAGGACTACCGTTCCACCTTGAAGACCGACATTTTGCCAAATTCGTCTGCTTGGACGGCTGATGTCTAGAGGACTGTGTCATCTATAACCAAGGCTTATTCTGAGGCACTATTTAAAGTATTACTTAACTATACAATATACAATGTCTACGAATAATTTGTGTCATGAAACATGTCGAATTGTGTTTATAAAGATGACTGCGAAATCGAAGTTCTTGCTCGCTCGTCAAAAATGGCGTAAATGGTCAAAATGCTCTTTATAGTTTTTCATCTAGCGCGTTTAATTTTCACGGGCCAAACTAGCCATTTAGATATGATATACCCATAGCATAGCTCTTGTTTTAGAAACTTTTGTTTGTTGAGAGATTCGTATTCTAGAAGAATTATGACCCTCTAAAATGCGTTGAAATTTTACATGTAAATTAAATTGCGATAGTTGTATTTTTCAAACGGCCAAGAAGTAGACAAAACGTATTTAATTCAAGATGACTTTTAGCTCAGAAGAATGACCAAAGGGTAATTTACAAACTGTGTGAATGTGATATCCAGGCAAGTTCCCTTCTTTCTGTACTGGCGTGTTGAAAATGTACAATTTTGGATACATTCCATCGGCCATCTTGGTTGATTGAGTTGTATTTCGAACTTTCCTAGATTTCAAATGTGAACTCGCTGGAACTTTGAAAGTATATTTCTGAAAATAGTTTACCAAAAGGGTCTTTTTGACGCAATAAAAGAAAATCCGAATTTTCCGAACTGTCGTGGGATTCTCCATATTTACTGACAGTGGCTCTTAATCACCTTATTCATCTGTGCAAGTTTGATAAATCGGCGACAAGTGTATCTGTCACCTCTCCCTGGTCTGCTCGTAAACAGACTCTTAAGAGCAATTCTCCAGGAAAGTGAAGCAAAGTTGGAAATGAAAAAATTAACCCCCTTTTCAATTTTTGTGTGTAGGTAGGTTACCTGGGGGGATAAACAAAAACAACCATATTTAGATCGGCAGATGCATCGTTGCCATGGTAACCACACTTTATCGCGTCGGCCAGAAGTCTATGTTTTGACCAAAAAATTCACTCTCAAGAAGTAAAAGTAAACGAGTCTGGTTCTCGGGTGCACGTGAGCCAATTCAAATGAAATTCATACACATGGTAGAGCCACTCTCTCAGTTTATAAAATTGGCCGTTAAAATATTTTGGGTTTTATAGACAAGAAGAAAATGCTCGTTTTACTATGTCCCCTGTCAGCCATTTTGACAAGCGGGAAAAACAAGCACAACCATCAGTCCGGGCCATAGCCAGAAATGGATATATGGTGACGTTATGAGAAATGGCAATATGGCCGCCAAAGCTAGGCACACTATACAAAGTTCCTTCCGAGCTCTTTTCGGGGCTTAAAAGTAGCCTTTTCCCACAAGGCCTTGCACACAATACAATTGAACAATGAAGTTTTGGTTGAGTGCGAAAAAAATGGCGGCTTGTGAAGCGTCTTCGAGTTTCGAGGCGAAAACCTCACTGTTTTGTGCTATTTTTGGTCTGGTCTTTACACGACAAGACGCCAAATAGATGGAAAAATCAGGTATGCTGCAATTTTTTCTCTCTTTGAAAAAAATATGTCGTTAATGTCTATAAAATGTGCGTTCATTTGGTGGTATTTTTGTATTGTTCCACGACTGCGTCGCTTGGTCCAAGGGTTTTAAAGATGAAATACTGTAGTTTCGCCACATGAGTTTGTTATTGACCGATCGTGCAGACCATGCTGTGGACCTGATTTCAAGCTGTGTTTACTTTATTCCCCGACAGGCAATGGAAAAGCACCGCGATTTCCTCAAGAAACACTGTACAGTAGATTGTGTGGTAAAAATCTAAAAAGGAATGGCAGAGATCACGAGAAGGAATTATTCTGAATTATTCGAAGCGGTTCTCAGTGAAAAGGTTCACGTTAACATAACAGCAAATGATACTAGTAATGTACATCCCGAAAAGATGTGTGCAACATGCAATGCAAAGTTATATCCATTAAGTACTTTGAATGAAGAAGATGAGGATGTGGTACACATGTAGGGATCAAAAAAAGGGTTGAAAGTGCTATTAGTGCGGGTGTAGACAAAACGTGGGGTAGGCCATGGCCTACGCCATGGCCTACGCCATGGCCTACCCTGTGGCCTACTCTATGGCCTACCGGTGGTCAAATTAAAAAAAAAAAAAAAAAACAACGCAGAGCATTGCCGCAAATGTAACCCGGTAGAAGCGTTCAGTATTTGCTCAAAAATATGCAAATAAGTTACAACCAATCACTGCTCAGTGTTCCCACGATACTTTGTGCATTTGATTATGTCGATTCGCGGAAAGAGAAAGCACTTCAACCAAACTTTCCAGAATTATCGTTTCGGCGAAATAGCAAGGAATTCAACAAAATCAGTTTTTCATTTTAAAAGTGTGTGAGAATTAACATTTATACTCGGACCATAGTTACGGACGACCGAAGCGATGGAAGCGTAAAACTGTTTCAGTATTTGAAAGCTTCAAACGAAATTTGGTTAATATCGTAGACACTGCCGGCGGGTTTAGACTTACTAAATTATTTCACACTCGTTAAAACAGAAATAGGTTTTATTTTACATACCTCACGTCCGAGCCGTCATCAGACATCTTCCGCGTGAGAAAAGCGGGGTTTCCAAACGAAACTGGAACCCAGTCCACAACGACTGCTGGTTTTTCTTACTGTCACGCGATGGTCACACTAGTAGTGATGATGTTTGCCCAAGGTTGAGTTTATCCGGCAGGCTGCTCCTGCATTCCTTATTCTATCAGTAGGTTAATACTGATCAAACCGTGGCCGCCAAAACAGCAGAAGAAACTCGTTGGTGAGACAGTCCCAACGTTCAATGATTTGCGGCGATGCTCTGCGTTTTTTTTTTTAATTTGACCACCGGTAGGCCATAGAGTAGGCCACAGGGTAGGCCATGGCCTAGGCTATGGCCTAGGCCATGGCGTAGGC
>JAHPZR010009044.1:17500-64380 GCA_019787425.1 Platygyra sinensis | reverse complement strand
AGCCCACCACGTGACTTTTATGCAAAAAACATCTAACTTGTGCAGTTACCCCACTTAAGATAAAAATCTCTAAATTTAAAAATAAAGAATTTGAGTGAGCACGCAGCGATATATGTATATAATATTTGTGCCTTACATTGTTTTGAACAAATTGACCCATTACGGAATTGCGCCCATTGAAACGCGTCGGCCGAAAAAAGTGGGGTACCCAAAATCATTTGCGCGCCCATAAAGGTTTGCCGCCGTTTCGGTTCCCTTTGACTTCAAACTTCGCACGTCCAAAATATTTCTTCATTTTCGATGAATGCCAGCTGTGAAGGAAACAGAGATCACTTATGTAAAACTATGCGAACAATACTTCACTTCAAAAGACACAACAAGCGATCACCGTGTGGTAGTAAACACGAGCCGTGTGGAAATAAACACAAGCCGTGTCGAAATGTACTCGGTTCTGAGGGAACTTTAACATTTCAAGCTGTTTCGCGTAGAGTGAAGCGAGAACGTTCGACTTTGTCTGCGGTGGCCGACATTTAAATCCCGTTAAGCTGTGTTACGGAGGAAAGCAATCACTCAGCTGGTTTGCCGGCGCCATTGGGCTTGTATTTTGTCAACTCTTGTTGGAGATCCCTGGATTTTTATTTGAGAGGTGAGTGTTGCATCTTGTTTTTCCTCCTTTGCATTTTGAACGCTACGAATGTAAATTTATTACTTTGAACGAGAAATCACAAAAGCTAAAATGATCGGGAATCGATCGAGTTTTGTTCTGATGTGGGATCGTGCCAGTTAACGTGCCTGCTGTGTTTGTCGTTCCAAGCATGTTGAATATCTTTTGGGTTTCGCTATTGTGTGACCGTAAATACATGTAGGAGTAAACTCCACTTTTGGCTTTGTGAAAAGCCGTGCTAGGCAGATCAGTAAAGCCTTTTCATCTTTCCCTTTCGATCGTTCTTAACATTGTTGTATTGTGTAAGATTAATTAAAATAAGTTACGGTGAAATTGAAATGCGTAGTGAATGAAATCAGTGTGGCCAAATTTATTTTGATTTTACAAGACCCAACTTCGATAGCAATAATAATGTTATTACTATTTTGGGGAGATTAAATGAAACACAGAAATTTTCATTGTTTAATCCTCACTCCTAAAGGTGATCAGTACATATTTTCTCCTTTAAAGATCGATACATTGTTTAGCAGATAGGTGATGAGAATTAAGAAATAATCAAGTAAATAATTGTCAACCAAATGCTCTTTAAGTTTTTAATTTTGTGTCTTGTTCTTTAGCAGGAAATGTTACAGTCAATATGAAAGGAAGGCATGGATGCCAAACAATATGGATGGCCTATCACTGCTCCAGTGAAAATTATTGGTTCAAAAGTATTTATTGAGGCTCGCAGGGGACTTACTCCTTATGGTTATTTCAATGAAAAGCAGTGTAAGAGGGGAGTGTTTAAACAGCTGGAGCAATTCCTCAAATTGTATGGTCTACAAGACACTGACATTTACATGGATAAAACTTGTAAAGATTATATTTCTGCTGAGGCATTTATTTTGATATTAATTGCTGGAATTAAATTGAGAGACCCAACAAGAAATCAGATTCAATTTGCCTGGACTCAGCTATGTATGTTTTTCACTGCCACCATAATAAAGGCAACATTTGGAAAGGAAAACCAAGATGTGGGAACAGGCAACAACATAACATGCACAACTGCAACCACATTTACACCAAACACAGTTATTTCTACCGAAACTACGCCACAACCATTTCACGGCTGCATAAGGACCCACTATGCAACATCTACCCTAGTAGAAAGATTGTTGAGTGGCCAGTCCTCAAGATCAACTCAGCTGGGGAAAGGGTTAAGGAGCAGAGTAGAGTTTTTAGTGACCTTGCTAAAAATGTCCATCATGGATCGAAGGTTTGTAGATAATTTATATTCACTTTCTCTTTTATTCATTAGCTACTGGACACTTAATGTTTGCTACTAGCAATGGTAAAAAAATTAAAATGAAAACTTAATGAACTCTGAAGAGTTCTAACTATTTTTCCAATTGTACCGATTATATTAAACATTTTTGTTAACCTGTTACAGAGCCTAGCTTATAAAATTTCTACCTTAAACAATCAAGCCCTTGATAACATCAATTAATTTAAACTACTAATTTAAAAAGAGGTAACTATGACTCAGGGCTCTTTATGTCTGTGATGTTTTGATTCATAACACAGAACTAGTTGACTAACATGTAATTCAAATTAATGGCGGTAACTCTTGCTAATGACATCAGTGTTACAATGTAGGCCCAAAAACAATGTGTAATTATAGTCCTTCTCTTATTGTAGATTGACTTCCTCCATGGCATTTCCCAGTCAGTTGATCGGAAGTTTAAACCAACCAAAAATAGTTCTTTAGGTGAATGGCAAGGACAGCTGGAAAATGAAGATATTGTCAGGCTGACACAACTTGTTAGGAAAAAGACTGGAGAGACACTGTACAAAGAAATTGCAGAGCGGCAAGCAGCTGTACAAATTAAAATAAAATATATGTGAAGTGTAAATGACAGTATAATATTAAACAAAATATATGTGTTGGAAACATGTCAACTGCAAAAATGGTGCTTGATAATAGTTATAATCAACAATTATTCACCAAAGTGGAGGTAACTATCCACCACTTTCACCAACATTGAAGTGAATAATATTTTTATTGGTTTAGTATATGCCACACAAGCTGAATAACTAGCGGCCCAAAGAGTAACTTCAGTTGTGACAATATACCAACAAAAGCCATTTTGTTTTTGTTCTGCTGCTCGGAGGTGAATACTTGGCTAATCACCTCCAAGCTAGCCAATCAGCGCACTCGAAAAGCACTATTCACTTGTGTGGTATATACTAAATAGGAATACATTATAGTTGAAATCTTCAAAAAATTCTTACCTTTAAAGATGACATAAAATTATGATTTTTCTGGGGTAGAAAGATTTTTCCAGGGACTTGGTTTTATGAAAAGCTTATTTCAGAGTCCTCAATATTATGAAAAGGAGACTTCTGTTTTAGGTCTTAGTTCATGAGAGGAGGGAAGAAATAGACTTGATGGGGTGGTTTGTGACTTCTTTTGCCAGATTGTTTTAAACTTATAGGCTTTTGGGGGTCTAAAGCAATTAAAATTGATTTCCTTTTTTAGATCAGAGTTTCAAAATTTGGGCAAAGAAAAGCAGCTAAAAATAATTAAGGGATCCTAATTCAAAGACACTTCATTCCCCTTTCATGACGTAACCTAGATACCATGAGCCCTTGTTTACGTTATGGAGAATGTCACGAAGTGTCCAAATCTTAAAAAATGGTCTTCCAATTTTTATTTTTCTCCTTTTTCAACTTGACTGATAGGGATAAACTGTCTGCTTAATAGCATTTTGCTTTTGCAAAAGAACTATGAATTCTTAAAACGAAATATGGGAAAATGAACGGATTCAAGTACTCGACAATTGGGATTGGGGAACTCAGGATTGATCTCATTGGCCATGACTTTTATTAGATATGGTGGCTCCTAAAGGAGCCGTTTTTTGGTGTTACCTGTAGTGTGCAATGTCGAACTCAGTCCGACCTACAGGATTTTTTTTTCTCTAGCAGCAGTCAGCAGCAGTGTCAGCACGGTAGCTGTCCGGGCGAAATGCGCAGGTGGACTCGGCGAACTTGATTTTCATAATCAGGGCTCTGGTGGAAACATCAAGGGCGAACTCAGCGTAAGTGACGTAAAAGAAGTGATCATCTGGTTTCTTCTTAACGTCCCAGTTACTTCCAAGGAGGAGATCGAAGTCAGCAAGATTATTCTTCGACTTAGTTGTCCTGAATCCGCTCTCCAGTGTCAACGACAACAGCTCGAGGTCTGTGGCCAGGTTTGCTGGTCCAATCTTCAAAGTACAACTGCGAGCTGCCTTCGTTGTCATGGCTTTCCTGATCTCCCCTCGTAGTTTGGCAGCCAACTCGTGTTTTCTGACCTGAAGCTGATACTCCCGATTTCCAGCGTTCTGCCTCTGCGAGTCTGCACATCGTAGGATAGCTTTTCTCCGGATGTCCTGCACAGTCTTCGTGAAGTTAGAAGAGATTTTGCTGTCTGCCTTGTGTACTGAAGTAACCGGACACGTCAAATTGAACTGCTCATCCAACTTTGCGACCATGCCATCGGAGAATTCACACTTCTGGGCTTTCATCATCTCGCGCAAGTCTTGCTGATAGATCTCGACGATGATGAATGCTAAGTCAGTACAGGTAGGCGCAACTGTCACGAGGTCACCGCAACCGATCTCAACACCATCTGGGCGAACGACCAAGAAGAACTGTGGCGTTATGTAGGACTCCAGACTGGGCAAAGCAGGTGACGGTGTGGTTGTCGGTGTTACCAGTTCTTGTAAAGAGGCTTGTTTCGATACCACTTGCTTTCTCTTCTTTACAGACTGGGACGCGGGTTTTTCGTCACGAGGTAACACGCGGTTAAATGGCACCATGACTTCCTCATTCTCGATCTCCACAGTCAGAATTTCCGTGAACGGATCAATAATTTTAACGATGGCTGGCTTCTTCATTCCATCCACCTCCACATTTATGCCGTCCTCGGGAAACAGTTTGCTGAAGTTTACTGTCGGTCTCTGGCGCTTTCTGCTCCGACAGTCGATTGCGAGGGAACGAGGACGAATGCAGTTGGATGGGAGGATAGCGTCAAATCTGCTGCTCCAGTTCTCGAAGGTAACCTTATACTTTTCGCCTTCATGACTTAGGATGGTGCAAGCAAACCATCTGCCTTCATGAAGACCTTCGCAGTTTTCACCGTTTTGAAAAGACATAGTGAGCTCGTCGTGTTGCACGCGATGAATGAATGAGAGGTAACAGACACCAAACAAGTTTTATCAGCAGTTTCTATGGTTACTAGAATCTCTTTCATCACCCGGTTATAACAAATTCTATGATTGGTTTAAAAACAATGACATAAGATCGTTTTGCTATTGGCTTGTCTGTTGCAACGGATACTAGTCTTGCGAGTGAAACGCGAAGAAAGTCCTTCATCGCTCGCTGACTTTGAAATAAACTTTAAATCAATTGTTTCGCTTTTAGGAATTAACAGAAACAACAGAGAATACAGCAGCTTTTTAATTACTGAGGCTCTGGGAGTCGATAAAACCATAGTTTCTGAAAGGAGTCATTTTTGTTGAATAGCTTTAAGTGCTGCGTTTTGCAAGTTTTTATCACGCTGTCCGATAAATAACTGGATCTCACAGAAGGAGTATAAAGGCGAAAATGGCAAGTAAATTCTCAGCTGATTTTTGGCATTTTGTGCATGTCGACTTGTTTTGAGAAACAAATTAGGTGCGCATTTTGTCTGCGCTTTCTGTTATTTGTTAATAATTTGGCGATATCGTATGCGCGTTTGAGCCGATTGATACGTTCGCTAATGTCTCTAGAGTATAAAGAAATTTGAAAAGTTTATGGACTTGTTTATGGATTATTGACTTGCTTGCGCAAAGCTCTCTTTAAGTTTATTAAATTTAAGTGCTGTAGTTCTTAACAATAGCGGTTAAATCGAGATATCCTTGCTAATACTTGCTAATTACGTCTATTGTTACACGATGAATAGTTCGGCTCTTCGCAAGCAAATCTCGGAAACAATGGTTTTGACATTGATATACACTCGGGATTTTAATGATTGACATCTCTGAGCATCTCTGCATCTAGTTACGCATGCCTTGTTAACTTTTTCGGAAGCTAATTTGCATGTTCAATCGACGTGTTTCAATGGGCGCGATTCCGTAATGCCAATGATTCACTGTTGTTTCAAATGATCGCCTTGCCTTACTGCAATCGATGGACGTAATTTTGCGGCTTTCATGCAACTCCGTCTATCTAAAACATTCATAACAGAAAGCAAAACCCTATACTGAAGATCCTATAATGATAACGAGACGAGACGACATATCTTTTCTAGATCATATTGGGAACTTTGCACTTTGCCCTTTGCACTGAACGTTCTTACATATTTCAATGTCTGCACATACATACATATCAGTCGACCTCTTCTTTCAAGTTTTTCGTTCTTCAGACATTTTGCAACAGACTCTCGAGCAGTTTGGGAGTCCAACTTTGACTCTAAATCCGTTATCTTATCAATTAAATTGGATATTAATTACGTCCCAAATATCGCTCTATTACAGTTGCTATACCTTTAATTGTAATCTTAGCAAAGATAACCTTCGTTAAGTGAGCACATTTCTCGACGATTAGATAAAACTGTTCGTCTGAGTGCCAATACTGCTCGGCTATCCTAAGATATAAGCCCTGAATATTAAGGCGTAAAATCCCTTCAATACAACCAGATCTATATTACATAATCATTTCAATATTACTATACATTTTATTCCAAAACGGCCGCCACTTTAGTATTCTTTTGTTTTCTTGCAAGTTATCTCTTGTTGCCTCGTTCTTAAACTCGGAATTCAAAGGAATATTTCCCTTAAACGAGGCAACAAGGGCTAATTTGCAAGTAAACAAAACAATACTAATTTTGCGGCCATTTTGGAATAAGGTCTACATTAACAAGCAAACCGATATGAACTGAGACATCGACTATGGCATCGTGTCTTCAACGCACCATAAATTTCCCCAGATGCTATCAAAAAATAACTGAAGAACAATTGATATTTCGATACAATAGCTGGAAAAAAAGCTCTGTGATTAAATATTGTGAGTTCAGTTTAAATGTAACACTGAGATTGTCAACTTAATGTTACTCTTTTTGCTATTTAACTTTTTTATATATTCCATTCTTAATTTTGTGAATTAATTTATCCATTTTTCTTACTCTTTATTTGTCAGGGCTCCCTCTGATAGCAGGTCTTTTGCATATATGTCCTGAAAGGAACACCCTTTTTAAATAAAGGTGCTCGTTTAATTTCTTCAAAACACCTCTTTAAGTAACTTTTTGTCATTTTTTATCCCTTATAAGGCAATCCCACTACCTGTTAGCGGATGTCCCGCGAAAATCAATCTTAAGCACCTTTGAGAAGAGAAAATAATAATTGAACATAACGCTTTTCCTGTATGTGTTTTCTTAATTCTTGTACATGGCGGAGAAAAAATGTGTGATGGTCGTGATAGGATATCCGAGAGGAGGTGTTATGTAACGCTGTTTAAACAACTGATACAGTGGGTGCTTCTTCCAGAAGTTCAAGGGCGATAGAAAAATGCTCTTGCTTACTTCCTAGCTCAATCTCACGTTCATCGTCTGCTTAGATACTCCCCCACCCCCCGGGGGAACTCACTTACACTTAGATGCTCGTCGAAAAATTTGTGAAAACTCTAAAGGCGACCAATCCATGAGGTGTGTGTGTGTGTGGAGGGGGGGGGAGAGGGGAGGGGGGAGGGGGGATGGGGGCGCTTGAGCTTTATTTGACCACTAAAAGATACCACTTAAACGGAATTGGCTTGCTGTTTAGGAAACGAGCCCGCACTGACAGACTGGACTCAAGAGACCGGCGGAAATCGACCCTAAAAACGGGAAAAAGAGCGTTTTTTGTTAATTTTTCTTCGAGTGCACCTCAAAAAGATACTTTGGTAGCTAAAAATAGTGATGCTTCGTCGACCAGAATTTTTTATTTATACCTGACGGGCATCCCAACTCTTTCATGTATATGGGATTCTTCACGGGTTACTAGGTCTATCAATTCTAACTTATATTTGACCTTACGATGTTTTGTTGTAATTCTCTGGCTAGACGCGGCTAAAAGTATGATTTTACGAGGAGGTTGTTTTTTTGTAAAATTTGATAACGGGTTAAGTTATCTCGGTTTGTTGAAATTTGGATTTCTTATTTGTTATTAATTTGGAGTTCTTAACACCAGCGTTATTTCCTTAAGTCAATTACTGTAACTTTCCTTAAATTTCCTTAAGTCAATTACTGCTTTAGGGCAGTTTTGGTGCCAAAGAGTTCTTGTAAACAAATGTAAATCTCATTTATAGTGGGTCATGCACTTAGCTATGCAAGCACTAAGCTTAGCTAGTTTACAGGCATGCCACTGAAACTAAGGAAACAAATATTCTGACACCCTAACTTAGAAACCTTTTACAGTTGCAAAGCAAATTCTTCTGAAACATAATTTTGGATATCATTCATACGAGTAATCGAGAGGCCCTTTTAAATTCCACATTTAGTTTTTATATGGTCTTTGTGTCATATAGTTAAACCTTGAAATTGAATGTATACTATACATTTTATTTCCTGATGTTTCGCTAACCAGTTGAAAAACAGACGAAATGGGAGATGACGTGCTTGTGAATTATGACCCGATCAAGTTATGCATGAGTGTTCTATTTACAAAAATGCCACACTGAACAGTTCTAAGGTGGTCGTCATTTTTTGTTAAATCCTTTCTCATGTGTCTGCAGCTTTAACTCAAGTCACTTAATTTTATAAGCTTGTAATTTTAAGCTAGGGGCAAAAATCTCACATGACTTGGACACACCGTTAAGCTTTACCCCCAAAGCGAAGCCTTTAAAAAGGAGAGCTGTCCAGGAGTTGTTTCACCGTCTGACGTACTGTGTGAACTCTAGGAAGACTACGTACAACTGAAAACTTCCGTCAGGTACATTTTATTAATTGTGCTGTGCAAGATTGATACTGTTGATAAATTGTTTTATCATTCGACGCATTGTTTTCTTCTTTTCCATTGGCCGAGAGCCCACCACGTGACCTGCAAATAACTGCCTACAAATAATGTCTGCTCATGCGTACTACCGTTTAAACGTGTTTTGCTGCAAATAATATTCTGCTCATGCGTAATTGGAACCACGCTCTGGAGAGAAAAATGACAGATCGCTTCCCTGAGCTGCCAGGAAGTGATTAATATATGAAAACAAACTTGGTGATCGAATGATAAAACAATTATTGAACTCGGTTATCGCAAAATGTCGTGATTTGTCTGTGTCTCGCAGATCAATTATTTGCCTCAGCCTTCGGCTTCGGCAAATAATTGATCTGCTTGCCACAGACAAATCACGATATTTTGCTCAACCTCGTCCAATAATTGTTAATTATTGCCTCAGCTGGGTTAAACCTTAAAAAACGATTCTTAAACGTTTACTACTTGGCCTCTTACAGGAACCTGAAATAAATGAATTTAAAGTTATTACCGAGGCGAGTGCATCGGTTTGCCTGTCGCTACAGCTATCGCTAGGTGAGGTCGTTTTTCATCATCATCATCATCATCAATCTTTATTTATACACGAAATCATATCACTTTACATGGTCTTCCTAGGAATCGTGTTTAAAACTAGACTAAAATACTCTAAGGAACTACTGACTATAATGTTAAAAATACAAAAACTTACATTATGAATGATAAGAGTTACAATGGGTCAAGGTGTTTTAGAAAAAATCTTTCCCACGAAATGAAGTTTTAAAAACGTTTAAACTAGACAGTTTTCTAATCTCTGAGGGAATCCTGTTCCACAGAACAGATCCTCTGTAGGCAATCAAAATGTGCAATCAAAATGTGCGCATGGTCAGCAGCATTGTATCACAAACTACAACCTTTGAGACAGACGACTTAACGCTTCAAGTTTCAAAAAAAATGTTTTCAAAAACCTCTTCGGTACATTTCAATAATTTTTTTTAAAGTTAGAACTGAAGTCGCTCTAAAGATTTTGCCCTGAAATCAAGATAAATGCACGAACACCGAATGCAAATATGGCGGACTACTCGGTCGTCGCCCGGGACGAGTCGAATGAAAGCGAGGCTAGTTGGGCTTCCATGTTTTGTTAAAATGCTTCCCCAGAAAACTCTTGCTTTGTGGTCGATCTGTTGTTTTATTTCGCTGTGCCTACGAGTTGCTGTGTTTCTGAATGCGACGGGACGGGATAGTAATCTTCCACCGTTAACCTCTAAGGGAAAATAGTGGATCAATGCAATTCGTTGAGACGGAGAAAAGGAGTTCACGATCGCCGCGGGGACTAAAGTTTGTTTGCTACGTTTCAGGATAGAAGATCTCAGAAAAATCATTTAAATGACGAGCTTATGTGGTGTCTGGTGGTGTTCCAACACAGTTTTCATGGCCAATACCCTCCCCAAGTTAAAGAAAAGGTCTTCTTGGATTATATCCTCTGTCCGAAAGGAAGAAGTTATTTGCGTTCGCGTCCACTCGCATCATTGCACGGAATCGCACGAAGTAAATATAAATACTACGGTGCAATAACCAAGCGAATGAACTTCAACTGCCCCGTCGCTGAAACCAGTGAAAGCATTGAGCCAAATGACATCAACTTGGAGCTAAATGCGAACGCTTACACATTTTCTAAGATCGATTCCACCCACTTAAATTAAACAGCTCCTTCGGCGAATGTGAACTCCTTGCCTCCGTCTCTTTGGTTTCCCCTCAGAGGCGAATGAGAAAACTGAAAAAAAAGAGCACTTTCTCTGCTGTGGAAGATTCCACTCTGTTGCGGTGGCATTCAGGAACACAAAAACGCGTAGGGAGGGCGAAACGATGGGACCAAATCGACAACGAAGCAAAACTTTTCTGGAAAAGCATTGTCAAAACATCGAAGCCCAACTAGCCTTGGTTTCATTCGACTCGTCCCGGGCGACGACCGAGTGGTCCGCCATATTTGCATTCGGTGTATAATGGTCTCTGAATTGAACTTGCTAGAATGGCCAAAAAGCTATCGTAGTTTGTAACACGATATGATATTAACTCCAAAAGCAGAAACGAAAGCATCAGTTGAGCACAAGTGAGAAGAAAACAAAAAATATTAACAAGGAAATTTTTAATAAAATCGGAATGAATCATTTTTCTTGGCCTTTGAAAACTCAACTGTGCACTCATTGCCAAATGGCTCGAAAGTAAATCGGCGGCGGTCGCCCATACTGGCGGGAAAATCGGTCGTGTGTGGTCTGTGAGAGAAGCAAAGCGTGCATTTGCAAACTGTAACAGGACCTTTAAATATAAAAACCAAAACATTCTGAGACAAGGAATTAGAAATAAAGTATGCACGAACTAACCCGTACGGCCGATCTAGGGGATAGAATAAACAAGGGCACGGGTAACTAAACACGACAATTTATGTCTGCGATTATCAGACTCATGCCGTGTTAGTTCAAAGCTACACGCACGTTTCTGTCTAAGATGTCAGGAAAAAGTTAAATTCTTCCCTCTGTTCGACTCACATCAGCAATGTAAGATAAAATTAATTCGGTTTCTACAAGTCTTACAGTTTTAAAGGAGCTACTGAGCAACTAAGTGAAAAGCACGAAATTTTGTCTAGTCAGTTGTAAGCGCTGATAAACATTGTTAAAAGACATGATTTTATGCTACGTCTCAGGCAAACGTACTGTTACAAGTTTTGGAAAGGATCTGGGCGTCGCTTCAAAGCCCGACTGTCGGAGGAAAACAGAGCTTTAGTGTGTCTGATTAGCCTCTCAGTTTCGTTTAACTTCTCTGATACCAAGCTGATGACAGTTTATTACACGGGCAAAACTACAACATATCTTAGTTCACTTGAAGCTACGAATTACCGAAAACTGAGAGAATATAGGTGGAATGTTGTACTCCGATAGACAATCACAGAACATGCAGTCTACATTATATAAGCTTACATCACTGATAGTACGAACACAGTACCTGATGACGAGCCTTAGTTCTGGTAACTTTGGCATCAACAGAAAGGACATGGAAAACCAAAGTTATTAACTGTAGACAACTATTATATCCTAAACAGGGATCTTTGCTAATCCTGCTCTTTGTTTTGCGTTATTATGGTCTACACGCTGAATTGGGGCTGCCTTATATGAAGATCCATCGCTTAATGGGTCGAAAAGCTTATCAGGAGAAATATTTACATAGTCAGACAAATCCCTTTTACTGGATGATCAGTATTAAATATAATAATTCCTTCGTGAATTCCTTCTTTATACGACTGTATTGCATTCATGCCCTATATATATGTATTGTATTTCCAACACTTAAATAATACTTTATTAAATTCTGAATCGCTCTATCGACATCTTACTGCTATGGAGATCTCTTTCTTTCTTTTTTTCTTGTTTTCGAGCAGCGTATTTTAGAATTACATTTATTATTCTTGAATCAGTTCTTGGTGAAGGGGTGTGTCAGAAAGTTACCTCAGTGACGTTTGTGCGTCATAAAAAAACTTTACCTGAAGTAGTTGATAATTTTCCAAATTTGTTGACGCTCATGTTGAATTGGTTCCAGCTGGAAGACAAGTAATTCTAGCGACAGTGAACTCTAAATGGGTCAAGAGGAAAGTCTGAAATCGTGATTCGATCACGAATATCGGCGTTCTTTCATCGTAGATGACTTCGATCTTGTACTGTACTTGTGGGCAGCAAAGTTCTCTAGTATCTGTTACTCACACTAAGAGAATACAAAGCTACAATTTCGGGTTGGCAGAGCGTGTATTAGCAGGCTAGATCTCAGCTAGCATACAGAGATTTCGGATCCGCGATCTTTTAGTATAATTATATCATCCCACAAGCCTCATTGAGCTATTTTCGTGACGTAAATACTCGATTTTCTCAGTGCCAATTTCATGTCTTTATATTAAGTTACGATATTTAGTCACTAAATGCCTTTAATTCTTTCACTGAGTCACGAAGGAATGGACTTAACTCGAAAGCGAACACCCGCTTGATAGGGATGTTAATTACTGAAGTGATATCTGTGTGTGGTCAAAATATAGGCCATGACTGTCTGTCCACGAAGTAGAGTGGTACACCCTTAAGTGGAAATGGTCCCGCTGAGAAAGACATGCAATGATTGAGATTTGCACCCATCTGTATATTTGCCCTTGATGTCACAAGAAGTGAAATGGCTAAACAGGAAATTTCATTCTTTAGTTAAGTGCAAAAGGCGTTTTCCACCGATCACAGAAAAGAGCTCAGTTCTGTGTCGTTATTAGCTGATCATGTGACCGACAACCGAGCAAAAAGTTCCGTGGTTCCCCGTCTGTACTACCCACCAATGGGACAAGCTTCAAGTTTGTCCTTCCTAGCTAACTGCATTACTTGAGGCATTCACTGATCTAACCGTGTGAAAACGTTTGTGTTAATTGCCCGGTTTTACTCAGAATCGTCAGAAATCCGGTGCTTTTCCTTCTATAGAACACTATTACTTTTTTTCTGTCCATAAAATTGTAACTATAAGTACAAACTAAGGTTGTCATTGTTCGTTATAAGCTCATGAAGAAGCTACTCAGTGCATATTCGTGAGTAAATCCAGTTAGTGACTATCAAGAGGAAATGCCCAGAGTTTGGGAATTTTAAGTAAATTACCGCGATACGGGCAAACAAAAAAAAAGAAGTCTGAACTTTTCAAAGCTCTCGTTGTCAATCCGTTCATCCCAAGGTTGACTCCTGTCCAACCGACACTGAACAACCAGATGTGGAGAGAAATGAAATCGTGATGCTTGTTTTCGCTATCTGAGGATGCATTAGCCTGTGAACAGCCTCCCCTCCCCTCCCCTCAAAAAAAATCGTATTTTTTTAGGGAAGGGGCGGTTGTACACAGGCTAAGCATGCATTGGTTTCACGTCACGGCACGGCCAACTAGTTGCTCATTTTATCTCATTCGAGCCATTCTTGGGACTTTCAGCCTATATGTTAGAGCCCATTTCTTACAAAGCACCTTGCTTGCGGCTGGAATGCAAAGTCCGGCAACTCAACATCTCAGTTGAAGTTTGTTCAAAGGCCAGGACTGAGTAAAAAACATTTTAAACCGACTAAAAAACTGGTAAAATGAGCGCAGAACCTATTCAATGAACGAAGCACAGACTACAACTAACGTAATTATTCTAGTAAATTGGCGTATTGCCCAGGCAGCACACTAATTATTTGAAACGTAGTTTCAGTAACAGCGGTTCTTTATTATGGATTAATTCAAATATTCATCACCTGAAAACATCAGAAAGATTAAGTCAATTGGGAAATTCATGAAGCAAATTGATCGCGTATTTGAATCATTGGATCTTGTATATGATAGTTTTTATATTAATGTAACATATAAACTGATTGTATTTAGATTGGTATACTCTTGCACTTACTAATTGATTGAGTTTAAAACATTGTGAAGTATACTTTTTAATTGCCACAAGTGGTCAACATTTCAGGTGTACTTCACTAAATTTTCTATATTACTTGACCCTTTTTTGTTCCTAATAAAGTTCTCTGAGAGATCAAAATCTAATTTTTTTCACACAATGAGTCTGGGCGTTTACAAAACCCTGTGGAGTTTATTGAAGTTATTTGACAGATAAAATTTAGTGCAGATGAGCAGCAGCCCTCCCCCCACTGGCATTACTTCCCCCATCTCCCTCCCCCGTACTACAAGTTTCCTATACTGTACTTTGTACTTTTCCCCCTACTCTTTAGGGGGGAGGGGGGGGGGGGGGCAGAGTTTTCTACCATGAAGAGAAGGAGATCATCAGACTGTGAATATGTTGTGATAGTGTAAATTGCATGTTACTGGCCTTTATAACATAGCTAGCAGAGCCACGCAATCAAATTCAGTATACGTAAGCGTGCTCCAAATCTCGACAGTGCACGCTGATGAAGTGAGCAAATTGCTTTGCCAGAATTTTTTTTCGCGCGAGCGGCCAGTGCGGGGAAAAATATTTTATTTCGCTACAATAATGGAAAGAGAGACTCGGCCCACGAGTCCCAAAACAAACACAATTTTCCGACCTTTTCTCACGGGCTAGAGTTCTTAAATAAGGCAGAAAAAGAGTAAAACAACAGAAAAGGATACTCGCGTCAGCGCCGTCGATTCCCTTCACTGTCCGAGGGTAAAATGCAACAACTTTTGAAAGAAAGACACTTTGGTTAAACCAAACAAATAACAACCTGCTGATCTGTTTCAATCTCAAGTTAAAGGTAAGCTTAAGTTTTTCCGTTTTAAAACTGTCAAATAGAAAACTCGAGCTTTCAACGGAAAAATTAAAACAAAACCAATTGCTATTTTGTTTAATATTTCGCTTACCGCGAACAATCACTTCTGATATTGTTGTCCTTTTTTTCGCGTCGGATTTTCAGGGTTTTATGCACAGTTCCACCGGCTATGTTATAAAACAATTGGTTCATACTTTTAGCTGTGCACTATCGAGTTATGGAGCACTTGGGAAGTTTGGAGAGCACTCAAGAAGCTAGAGTTGCCCTCGGCTATCGCCTCGGGCAACTCTTACGCTTCTTTCGTGCTCTCCAAACTTCCCGCGTGCTCCATAGCTCGATAGTGCACGCTAAAGCATGAACCAATTGCTAATTCTTGCGAAAGCGGTAGAAAGTCCGACATAAATGAAGCACTTAAAATGGTGCTCACTTTTTAAATGAAGTCAAACAACGAATGGAGGCTTAGAGCTGATCATGAAGTGTCATTAAGAGTTAGTCAAGACAACCCGTACCTAAAGCGAAATGGGAAGGTTCAGGAATCCGGCCCCAGGTTCTCGCCTGTAGCGGCCGGTTGAACACGGAGGGACTGGGCTAAGTCTGGACTGTACGTCATCAGAACATCGCTCCTTCCACGGAATATTTTATTCCAGAAAAAAGTTGCAAAACTGTGATACAGAGCGGCGTCGACAATTTCCAACATCAGACCAACAACCTGCAATTCTCTTCTGGGAATCTTGGAGTTTACAGTGTACAGCTTGTACGAAATTCGAACGGTGAGCTCCACAAATTTACACGAGTTATCCAAGAAGAAGATTGACAATGTCATATAGTACAACACCAGGAAAATGAGAGGAAAGCCATCGGCGGTGCTCGGAGGATACGTGAAGTTGAGTTGGAAAATCAGTGTTACCGTGAGCAGCTTGGAAACGATCACTCCGATCTCCACTTGTTCTGAGCCACTGACATGTTTTTGGCAGAGGATGATTGCATCGTAGACAACCACGAGAAGGACGATGATGTTTAAGCGCCAGAAGTAGGGTTTAACGATGAGAGAACGAACAATGGAGGTGTCGGGAGCAGGGCGCATTCGGTGGATGAGTCTGCTTGCAACTGGAACAAAGACCATGAATAAACCAACCAAACACGTGATCACTGAACAGCCAATCCACATGCCCTTCCAGCAGTAAGGGCCGCACCCAGGGGTGCGATAAGTGGTGAAGTTGATGTCACAATCCACGCTGGTCTCGTTATGGAATACACTACACTCCACCATGAATATTGCGAACATAATTAAAGTTATAAAGCGGAACACTTGAAAGAATAAATAGAACGCAGGAAGAAAGATCGAAACGACATTTGGAGAACACTCCTGCAAAATTGAATTAGATTTAGATTATAAAAGTGCATTTCATCTATCACTTGAGAAATTTATGTCAGGCTATTTAACATTGAATAGGAACGATGTTTGAGATAAGTTCTTAACATATTTTTTTTTGCTCGAACTGTTCACGCACCCATTGTGCGACCACTTCTTGTCATAAATATACAAAAACGATCACATCTTAAACTTCTTTTTCGCCTTCAGTGCAGAACTACTTTAACAAACGAGTCGTGCTATCCAGTTTTCTCGTTCTGAATGTTCGTATCGGGTTCGGGCCGAGTAGAAGCGCGGGTTACCGTCGAGAGCAGGGCTAGGAAAGGACAAACGACCCATATCAGCTGGATGAGATCTCCGGGAAAAGACCGGAAGTATCCCGGACGTCCGTGGCTTCCAAGAAGCTTAGCATATTTTAGTAGATCTGGGATTCTACTAGCAATTTGTTTGAAGATTCTGACAACATTTCATAGGATTAAAAGTATTTCTAGCCAAATAAAATGCCAATTTTACGAGCACAGTCCCCTACTACCGTGATTTCGTCTATATTTTTGCTAGACTGGACCGACTTGAATTGATTCAAATCTAGGCCACGGGCTCTCGTAAAACACAAGAACAATTAACAAAATCAGGTTAGAATCCGGGTTACAAAACAGACAAAAATTAGCTTGGTATAAGTTGGCTAGTTTTGTTTAAATTCGAAGTAATCCTGCTAAATAGTTAAACAGACTGCCGATGCGTTTGTGATTATGGTCGGAAACTCAGTCTTATTCAGTTAAATTTCCTCTATTTCGCGTATCTATAAACTAACACCAACAAAGAATATATTCTCTCCGAGTATTTAAGAAGTCAACTGAATAGTTTGGATGAACAACACCCCAAAGACAATCTCTTGATTACTGTTGTCAACCTTCGTTAACTTATATACTTCATTTATGCGGAAACGCAGGATTTTACCAAAGCGTACCATTTCACTAGAGCTCCTTTCGATGTCTGCGGATTCTGGTAATTTATCGAGTATGTCTTGAACTTTCCTTCTTCCCAGACACTCTCAAACCCTCGGCACTGAATGTAGCGATGATTCAGGAAGTGGATACAAGAAAATGCTTGGTGTCCTTAATGCACCAGTCAATGTAAATCCCCGGTCCCCCCAACCCGGGCAATGCGGGGACTTTAGCGGGGACAAAGTTAACGTTTGACAATCAACAGTGCCCCGGTACACAGGGTTTTGGATGAGATTTGCTTCTTCGGTATCCGGACCGGGGAATATTTTTTGCAGGAGGAGTGGAGTCTCTCGTAAGAGACTGGGACCGACCTAGAAGACTACAAAATGGCGGAAAGAAACGTGAGTAATCTGTTGACATTCGAAATCTTGTTTTATCCTTATTTCGTGCTTGCCATCCTTCTCTTAATTGCCAAAAATATAACTTACGAAAGTAACACGATTGTTTTTATGTAAATCCTTTCGGTATTTCCGGCCTTCGATGGAACATGGTTGCAGCGAGAACACTCCATATGACTTTTTTAAACGTAAACTTTCCCTGGTAGGCGGGGACAATCGAGGGCATTTGCATGAAAATATTGCCCCGGGGGCGGGAACATTTACTTACTTTCTCCAGCCTATTAGTCCAAGTCCCCGCCTTTGCCCGGGTTGGGGGGACCGGGGATTTGCATTGACTGGTGCATAAGCTTTGCGAGGAGCAGTGTATTATGGTCTGTAAACAGATGGTGTTACGACCACGTGACATTGCGTGACTTTAAATCGCTGCTTTCAGTTTTCAATGCCAGGTTGGGACAGAGAGTACAATGCAACCAGCAGAACTTATTCACCACAAACCCTGTAAGATCTTCAGTTTGGGGTGTTTTCCTTACTTTGACTGAGCAGCAAGCGTTATGACTCACTGCAATTCAATCCTTGATGTCCTTTGTCGTCTTTTCTCGGTAACGTAACTTGGAATATTATCCTTCAATCCTTGAGTTTCTTCTGAATCGGTGATAAGATTAGAGTTCCGGTCAAACGAGTGCGTGAAAAAAGTCAGTCGGATCGCGGAACGCTTGTTAGAACAACACCAGTCCAACAAGAGGTAATGTTAGCATGATCTTTGGCGTTGAATAGGCCTGGTTCTTAATGTTTTTACTGTCGTGATGACCATTTCAGAGATGAAAACAAAAATAAGAAAAGTTTACGCTTACGTTGAAAATCATCACTGGATATTCGCTTAGATCCAGCCAAAGGAGTATGCTTGAGCTGGATTCCTAGTGGCAAGATCCTCTCAACACTTGGAGGAAGCCCGGAGGAAGAGCATTTTGTTATGCAGCCCCGAACCTCTGAAACAATCTGCCCTGTCAAAAAAATATCTAGCCTTGACTTACTCACAAGTTTTAAGTGCCACCTCAAAACATATCTTTCTAAACAAGCGTTTAATTTTGTAAATCTTATATATTTTAATTCGTCAAATATTTATTGTTTACTTTGTAATTATTATTATCATTATTTATTCATTTACAGTCTTAATAAACTGATTATTTGATTATTGAAACCGCTAGAATGCAATAATGAATTGATTATTGGAAAACTGAACCTACTAGTCGTTCCAAGAAAACGGCTAATGGGTTAAATGTTCAAAAAAATCAATTAAATATTGATTTTGGCAATAACTAACGAGTTCAACATTCAATGAATCAATTCATTGTTGCATTCTTGTAATCTTGAGGGGTACGCTTCACTTATGTACCAGTCAAATCGAAGCTTGAATATCCCCCCCCCCTCCGGGCATACCCCGGGCATTTGATGTCTCTTCCTGCCCGGGAGGGAGGGCATTTCATCACCATTCATAGGGGGTAGGGAATTTGATCGCTAGCCTCAATTTCATGTCACGAGTCGCGCTGATTCCACGTGGGTCAATAAATCGTGGCGGAGAAGGCGGAGACAAAGGAAAAGATTGCGTATTCGTGGCGGATTGGTTGAAAACCAAAGGCCTACACAAGCTGTGTTCTGTATTTGAAGGTGTTTAAGAACGATTTATATCTATAATATATAAATATGTGTTGCCTGATAAACCATGTTAACATGCACAGCTTCCAAAGCATAATAGAAGCTACTGAAAAGTTAAAACAGTAATCTGGTAATTTTCCCGGGGGCGGGGCATTTGAACAGCTTTTTGGCCCGGTGAGGGGATTTGAACAAAAATTTTCCACAATTCAGCCCGGGGGCTTGCCCGGGGGGGGGGGGGGAGATGTTCAAGCTTCTATTTGATTGGTACATTAGTTTGACTGTTTTATTTTCAGTCTTAACTGCTTGTAAATTTCATTGATTGTTAATCATTTTATCAACTTGTATAGCGCATTTGATCATGTTTGGCATGAAAAATGCACTATATAACTTCCAATTATTATTAACCCGGTGGTGTCGGGCCGGGGGTGGGTGGGGCGCTCTTCAGTTACTTTTGGGGGGTTTAGAAGGTAGTTTTGGTACTTCTTAGGGTGATCATCGTCAAAATGTCCACAGTGAGAGCTTTTAAGGTATCTTTAAAAAATGTGAATCGAAAAAGAAAACCAGTAGATGATGTTTTGTTTTAGAATTGTTACATCTTCGGGATGAAAAACATTTCAAGCCACGCCCACAACACAGGATCTTGGTACATCATAGGGGTTCTTTTCAAAATTTCCAAGCAGCACCCTCGCCCTTCTTATGTGGGAGTTTCCCCCCTCGGAACGGGAGGGGGGGAGGCGTGATTGGTGGGAAGGATGTCGACAAAGAGGATCCTATTCCCAGGACCCTCGTCCGCCCGCATCTTTGAGCGAGAATCTGGGAACGAGGTTACGTCACTGAACACTGGCTTGGGTAATGCTAAATGTCTCAGGACCATTATAGAATCGGTAAAGAAACTATAGAGCACTTATTTTAAGCTTCGGACTAAGAACATACTGTAGCTATAAAAGGTTGGAAACGGCACTAGAACCGAAGAATCTTTACTTCAACTGAAGACTAAGACTGAAGTTACTAGTTCAAAATTAAGATCTGAAAAAGCAAGCTGGTCATACAGCGGTTCCGGGATTTCCAAAGGGATTGGCCATCATAATTAACCCCCTGCACAGATCGATAATAGTGCTGAAGGTGGTCACTTCCGAACACTCCCAACCACTTCCGACCACCTCCGACTTCTTCCGACCACTTCCAAGTATGAGAGAAAAGAGTGACCGAAAAAGAAACAACTGGTTACATTTGTTTTGAAACAAAAACAAACGCTTCGATTCAATAAATCTATTTCGTCAAATCTTAGCGACCTGCCAGCAGGCTCACCTTTGAGTCACCCGCGCGAGCAGTAAGGAGCAAAGGGATCCTGCGGGAAGGAGTCGGCAGTTTCTCGTCTCTCTCGCGCCTCCAACGTGAGTCAATCTTGAATGTTTAAACCGGGGTGGGCCGCTTCAGCCAGAATTCTTTAGTGACCATTTCTCGGATTTGAGCTAGAGCTTCTGGATCTGGCATGCTTACATCCGTTTAGCTTTGAAACTGTTTGTTTTTCCCAGACAGGCAAGACTTTGACACCATATGGTTATGAAAAAAATGTAGACTTGAATAGCGAAGCACATACAGAGATCGAGTTTCTATGTTCAGCAGTAATTCAACAACAACAACAAGAATTTTATGACGTAATGACTAAAACTAAAGGTATGGTTGGATCCAATTACGGTCCGTAAATATACACAGACGAGGCAAGAGAATAAATACAAAAATAACCCAGTGTCGGTAACGATTAAAAGTTCGTTGATCTCGTTCGATGGGTTACAGAGATTTCTTTAACTGAGTCAAACATTGCATTTAGGGTTTTAACATGATGTGGATTTTTGGCATGGTTTGTTGAAGCCCCCTACCCAGGTATCACGCCGAAAAAAATACATTTCATTGATTTCTCGACACACTGAGTTATTCCTTGAAATTAAAACACTCACAAACAGACAATGATGGATGGAATATCTTACAATAATTTTTGTTTGTCAACGAGGCCCTATATAAAGGATTTGTACCCAGCAAGACTGAAAACAACCCCCTAAATCTAAAAAAATATATATTCGCCACTAACGAGAAACGCAACGTAAATTTCTCAGAGAGTAACAGCGGACGGAGTCATTTTATATGAAATGATTTTCAGGGCGCTTTCAACGTACACATGAAATACGGGCTACGTTTTATCGCAAATCATTAAGGGTGTATTTGATTGCGCAAAATTTGGTCAGCTTGCATCCTTTGGATTACCGCAATAGAGGCCAATTAAAATGGTATTAGCATTAATAATTGTATGAAAACGGTTTAACTTCTTTGAGACTTCAAGCGCTTAGAAGGCTTAATTAGAAAGATCGGCAAAACCAAGTTAAGACGTAAATGAGCCGTTGCCGAAATTAGCTGGGCGCAGTGCTACTTAATAGAACCATACTGCATACTGAATTAGAAGCAATAACTAAACTTACTGCCGCCATAAAGGCATAAGCTGATTTCAACTTTTGTCTCAACTGGCTAGTGCTTGACCTCGATAAGAGTTTTAACTAATGTTTGAGAAAGGTTTACATACCGTACTTTTTGGCTAGATGCGAAGGAACCCTCTCTTCAAGAAAATCCCACGAAGGACAATTCCCTGTTGTGGTTTAATTGTGGCTGAGAGCATAAACAATCTCGCACTTCTTTTGCAAGTTCCCGTCGTGAAATGTTACCACTCGCGCCGCTAGTGCAAACATGTTCTACGGGAATTAAACCGCCTGGTATGACTAAAATGTCCGCCTGATCTCAAAAGGTTTTTTACCTCGCAAAGTTTGAGTTTTATTCTGTCACAGCTTGAGTGGGAATTCGTAGGTCAATTCCCAGACGAACGAAAGCGACAACTTAATTGCCACGCTGGATGAAAAAATGGAAACGCAGCAAGCCTTGTTTACCTGCGGATACTGCTTCTTGAAGTATTTCCTTCCTTCTTCGAAGAGATCAACTTAATGAGAAATATAAGCGATTTTTCTTGGAGCCTTCCCTAATGAATGCCAAACTAGCCATTAAACTCGGAGTTTATAAAGAAAAAATACTGCACACAAAGATCTTGGCACGTCAAATGACGGTTGATTGAATAATTTTAAGTGTTTTAATAACTGCAATCTTCATTTGGGCATAAATCGTTGATTTATGGGCCACGTTGAAGCTACATCGGCCAAGCTAAAACTTATCACGGCTAAATTCTCCAAACTGATTGGATTCATTTCTCTTGTGATAGTGTTGAGAATATAGTGGCTAATCAAACGACTCTTCATTCCCAACACTTCACATTGCATCGACATTTTTGACCGTGAGGAGAAATTAGCTCTTCATCGCTGAGTGTCACTTTAAAATGTCGAATCTGATTGGCAGCTAAAAGAATTGTACCCGCCCTCCAAATGTTTCCTTCTTCCTGCAGCTGTATGAGGGAACATCCCTCCAAAGGAATCTTTCCGATTACAACTAATTATGGCAGTCACAACGAAGAGTTGAAATGCATGCAATTTTTTTCAGTCCTCGGATAATAGCTGAATGATTATCTTATATTCAGTGATTCAGTGTTAAGTCTTCTCTTCTACATTTTTGCTTAACAGTTTGATTTCGCTCCGCGTGAGGTTAGTCACTTTTGTGTTTTGACTTTTCAAAGAGTGTTTTCTAGATTCGGTCAATGACCTCTCCGTTTAGCGATGCGTTGGTATTCAATGCGAGGGTGTTAAATGTTGATCAGATCACTTTTAAACAAACTAATAACATGGGGTCAATCACTTGAAACCAGATTGTAGGCAAAAAACATATGGAAGCGCACGCATATAAGAAAACGCGGGAAAACAAGGGTGGGTTAATCACTAAGAAACATCAGGTGTACGCTTACTGGCTAGAGCTCATTGCACGTGAATTCGTAAACCAATCGTGGATCAGAGCATAACAATTTTAGCCAAGGCCTTCAACTTCATTGATAGATATGACATAGTTGGAAGAAAAAAACTTCGTCTGAGACAAAAATGAGAGAAAAAACGAACACTGCCACAACACACTGACAAACTTTAGTCTCGACTGGAAAGGCCTGTTCGAAATAAGGGCTATATCTTTATTTCGGTTTGCTCTGAGATTTACGCAAACAAGTATGTGTGTGTTTACCCGTAACACTAAACATACATTTTAAACCAAGGGCTATACCAGTGGGCAAATATCCCTAATAGACATTATGTAAAAAATAGGTCTGTTCTTCGTCAGTGAACTGAAGAAAACAAACATATTTTAGACTAATTTCTGGCCTTTTTTTGCATATTCAAGTTTCGACTTGTTGCGTAATCGATTCCAACTTGCATGGCACTGTATTTGTTTCTGCTTATATTTGTACAAGAAAGACCGTTCAGTGAAAGCCATTTCCTTTCTTCTCTATATGTAGAATGGCATCAAAGTTTTTGACGTTTACCATGGAACGTCCTCTTGAGAAATTAGCCGTGAAAGGTTCCTGACAATCTTAATTAGGGCCTCTATCATTTGTTGCCAGGTCGTATATAAGATGAAAACACAAACAAATGATATTCTTATAGTGCTGTCACTATATTTCTCGTTTTAATTTCCGTTTTCTGGAGCCAGAACACTTCACTCAATTTTTCGTTTCGTTGGTTTTAGTAAGAATGGAGTTTAATACGATGTTGTTCGTCCTCGAAATTGGTAGCACGTATTTACACAGCACAATTAAGGCAGTCTCCTTAAGGAGTTGCGTTTCATACCGTGCGTCGTTAAAACTGTACTAACCGGGGAAATCAGGTTTGACGACCAGATACAGTTTGAGACTATCGTCAAACAATTTACTGTCCAGTTCTGTTGATCGTTATGTTTCCAAGTCTTCGAAGAAGAAACACAGATTTAAAAATAGTCAAATGCAAATTTTTGTCGTGGATATACAGCTTTTCTCGCGCAAGCCGGATTCACTTAATCTGGGATTACCAATTAACCAAAGGGTATTTTTTTTCTTGGTCGTTTCCGCAGAGCGTTTGTGGCTGCTATTTTAAGGTACAGTTCAAAATTGTCGAAAATGTAATTTTAAATCTTTTGAACCGAAAAGTATGAGACAAACGGTTTGAATTCGTCGGTAATCCTGGATTAGCTTTTAACAACCGAGCCCGTTTGAGATGCGGTAAACACTTCAAACAAGGGAAGAACCAGAAGGGAAATATGGCCCGAGTGTTCACGCACAGTCTATGAAAATAAAACCCTTTTTCATAGTGGATATGTAGGTGCTAAAATCGACTTCTTGAGGTATTATTTAAACCGCAGACGCCTGAAAATACATTGCTTTTTTTCATATGCAATGTTTTTTCGCCGGTTTGAGAGCACACCTTAATTTTAATCCGAACCACAATTATGTTGTTGGACCTTGTTGGTCCCCGCTCTCTCTGAGATCTCTCTTTCTTTATTCTGTCTTGACGAGAACAATTTGAGACAACACAGCGCGTTCCGAATGTACTTGAGAAAAACATGGATTCATGACAAAGAAAGCGACGTGTGGTAATTAAGTGAAAAAAATGAAGCAGTTTCACTCACTTCATTAAGGAAGATGCCGTTGTACCCAAATCTGTACTGATCACCTTCAGATAAACTGCTAAAGTATCGAAAACGATAGTATCGCTGCCACTTTATGCGATCAAGAGTGAAGTTTTTATCAAACCAACAATCATATTAATTGCCTTCCTAATAATGTTCGTTTATTCTCACGATCGCGAAGGACTGGTCAGCTTTTGTTGCTAAGCCGGAGGCATTGAAAAAAAAAACAAAAAAAAAAAACGGCGGCTCATATCCGCGAAAAATATTGAATACCTGTTTTCACACAATATCAATTAATCGCTTTTTGAAGCTGTTCAGACTCCATTTTCATGCATGTTCAGAATCTGCAAAATCCGGCGTGCGTTAGTGTTTCATCCAGTCTCGTAAATATAACATTATAGGGACATAAGAGAAAATCTTTTCGATTAAGACAGCAACGTTTTTCTAAGTGAAAAGCTTTTCTCATTCAGCTCTTTAAATAAACTCATCTTACGACGACCACCTTAATAAATACTGATATATGTATGAAGTGCATAAACATGCTGTACTTCAATATCTAGTAAAGTTTACATACCTTGTAGTTATGCACTTATTGTCGTGGTCTTGGCTTAGCTCAAAGTGGGACACAGTGCTCGGGAACTGAAGCAGATAATTAACGTACCTCTTAGATATATATTCTTTGCCTGGCCTCGGCCAGTAAGAGACAGAATGTAAATAATTGATATTGAGTTCTGCTCGCCTGTCCTCTTAATATTCAGTGACGTTGAAGGAAAACTGCAGTGCAAATTACTTAGAATAAGACTGTCTCGTCGGGCTAAAAGGATATGACGCCTGCAGGATTACTGCTTCTAATAACATCTTGAAAGTTTTCTTTCGTGAAATAAAGTAGTCCGGCCAACTTACTCGGGCCGGCACAGCTGGAAATAAACTTTGAGATTAGATCGATTTGCAGCTTTCTTGTTAAGCAGTGTTAAACACATGGAAACACACACTTATCTTACATAAAAGGTTGAGTAAATCATTCAGAATAAAGTTAAATAGTGAACTATTTCAGTCTAAACTTTTTCCCTCTGGACTGCAATTTTTTCCTTTGTTTTAGTTGAACTGTGAAGTGTCCAGAAAATTTTTTTTTCGGTTTTCTGTCATGCTTGAAGCCGAAAATATTAGAATCCGGACTGCTTGAACGGACTGCAAACAACTGCATTAGCCCTTTGCACGCGAACGGAACACTGAGACCGACCGACTGTCGTTACTGACTGACTGCCGATTGACTGAGAACCAATTGCAAAAGACTGCACATTGCGAAGTCTTCAGGGTTATTTCAAACAAAGCTTCCATTCATTACTGATAAAATCTGCGTACGTAAAAAACACACTCCTTGAAAACCCTGCAGAACTCAATGTGTGGGACACCGAGCAGTCAAAAACAAGATTCCATCTTTAATCTCTTCAGTTTATAAAATCCTTGTCTTTTGATGTCTACTGTTATTGTCAACCTGTCGATGTTATTGTTACCATTAATCGATTTATTGTTATTGGATTTACATTTGCAGATTAAAACATGTCATCGGCTAAGATTAACGATAAAGTCGATCATGAGCGACGGAAAAGAAGCTTATACGGACCGCCATGTCTTGTCACGTAGGGGCTTTAGTTCTTGCACGCTTGTAAAATGTGGTTTTGTTTTCAAAGTAGTTGATCCCGGCGCGATATTGGGAGAATCTCTCTAACAAAGCAAAGACGTACAGGGCCGTAGCTAGAAAAATATTATGATTGAGGCAATGTCCATGATTAAGTTGTCTTGCAAGAGGTGTTTATAATGAGTGATAAACAACACAAACAACACAAACGAATAAAATGACTGAGGTAAGTATCTCGGTTTGCCTGACGGTCATTATAGCTACGTACACCGCCGGGGCCCTAAATACTGGCAAAACTGAAACGGTTATATCAAGGTAAAAACCACCACTTATATTGGGGATGGTAAATCATTCGTTAATTAGTTTTAGAAAAAAAAGATGTTTCTAAAATCTGGTGACAAATTGAACGGGAAACTTAGAGTAACCTTAAATTCAACAAATTTATTAGTTTCGAGTTCATTCTACTTACCTAATTGTAGTGAAGCTTGACAAAATTGCGCCAGATAGAACTGACAGCCTGCGTCCTTGGAATGTTTCGTCTCGTCACTGAGGGCAGATGAAAATAGGAATTTGCAATCGAATACCAAGGTAATTGCAATAAAAAAGCTGCCTAAGACGCCTGAATATTAACATTAGCATTAGCAGTAGCATTAGTCAGCAAACCAGCCAAGGGAACTCAACTTCCTGAGTGAGAAATACAGCTTGTGTCGCGCCGAAATTTCTTAATCCTTGCGGGTCTGATAGTCTAAATATAGACCCAGCCTAACGAGGGCTATGCAACAAAATTTAAAACATGCATGCACCGAGATTTCAGTGCTTTCTTCAAAAACGCCGCCACTAAAGATCTAGGCGGCGTGAATTGCAGACCAGAGTTGTTTCAAAATTGATAGCTAATTTCATTGCCTAAATCTGGCTTTATTAAACCGAACTAAATACTTTTTAACCTGAGCTTTTTAAACGGAATAAAATACCCCTGCTAATTAGACGCGTTGTGTCAACACATCAGGGTTTTTCAATTCAAGCCAAAATAGTAGTAGTTCTATTGACAGCATTGTTTATATGTCAATCTGGACTGAGAATTACGCGCATAATGCCGAGAAAATATAATCTAGCTTCTAATTTTTAACTAACCTCGTCTTGATTTTAAAATTTTGCTAGTTTGCTCAGCAACAGTGCAATGACACTTAACAGAACAGCAAGTATGTCTGTGGGCTTAGATACCAATAGGTTTTCCGCTCCGGATTAACTAATTTAAGCTTTTTAGCCATGATCAGTATGGTCTAAAAAAAATATAGAAAATAAATGGGCGCATCTTTTCGGATTTGTTATATCATGATAAGAGTAGCTATCGAGACGGCGATATTTTCAGGGTGGGTGGTTAGTGGAACTGCCCTGAATTTGATGAAATAATTCTCCAGGAATTCAAGCAAGTTGCTCCGCCCTTTGATTAAGGTGGAATCCCGATTCTTCGAAATTCCAAAGGCAACTCCGACGAAAATTGGTTCTAAAAACCGGATAGTTCGAGAAATCGACGGTAAAATTACAGTGTTTGACTGACTAAGGGTAACGTCGTTTGGTTCGAGTTATCGCGAGAGCCTCGAAAAATTGAGGGTTCGAAAAATCGGGATTCCACTGTGTCAACCGGCTCTCCTCGCCTTAATTGCCTGTTACGCGTTGTGAGTCGTTATTTTTGTCATTTTGGTATTTATAGGATAAATATCATATCCGGCCAGTGTAATCGCTAGAGAAAAACAAAAACGAGTCAATATTGTCGTGACCGTAATAAGCATTCACTTTAGGATAACCTTTAAATATAAGCCTTAACACCTCGTGGCATAAGGGACGAATTTACCACCTCTGTTATGGGGTTGATGACGTGGTGGCGGTGGGTGGGTGATTTGGCCTATTTAATGCACTTTCAAGCCCTGGGATTTGGCATGATATTTGTTTCTCGGTGTAAAATGACTTTTTTCGACTCGACAATCATGAACGTGCCTGAAATTGTTTTTCGACAGTGGAAATACCGTTCAGTCAAGACAGCCTGTTAATCGATTGTCTACCTCCATGTCTATCTCAGTAATGACGTGCTTACGTTTGCATTTAGAGAAGAATGCTCGTAATTGGCAGAAGTGTAGAGAAGTCTGATCGAATGATGTACTCGGTTATACGCGCATCATTGTGACACTGATTAAACAAGTTTCCACCAGCTTTGAAGCTTACTTTCTTACACAATGCCCTACGCCCTTCGGCGCTGAGGGCAGCGACAAAGCTTCTTCACAGTTGCCAGGCTTTTATATGCCACACAGGCTTTGAAAGTTAAAACGAAACTGAAGTCTTACACTGAGAAAATCTTTCGTTCATCCTACTTCTCGCAAAGGCACACTTACTGAGTTCGTATCACTGTCACTTAGTGCACAAGAATCACTTTTGTCCAAAGCTTTCGACTAGCAGACAGGAATTATAAATTAAGTCATTGTTTGAAGAAATAAAACGGTCTTACCTTGGAAATAATGTGAAAACCACAGACTATGTTCTCCGGCTATCAGCGTGTGTACCGGACTCTGACATATCACAATAAAGCTTAGCGGTTTTTTATAGCTACTGGCGGTTGCCAAATTTGTCTTAAATGAGTTCGTGATCTTTACACCGTAAACAAACGTTATGTATATTGAGAAAGCGCAAACATAAAAGCAAATGAGTCATGAATTTCTTGCACAAAAAGAAAGAAAAATTGAGCATGTTTATTAGAAAACGACGCCGCAACTACGAATATCGTAAGACTCATAATACTATCAAAAGATCCTTTTAAGGAAAAACAAACATGTTCGCTATTGTTATGAACTTCATCCGGCTGGGCGGGAGCTTCCCACTTTGGAGAAAAGGGAAGTTCAGGCTGTGCAATATCAAATATCGCTTGGATTAGTTTACGCTAATATTCTGGCAATTTGTCTAATGTGTTTGCGCAACTGACTTTGTTTCTGTATTTGCGGCTCTTTTTTCTTACAATCGTAATCTTTCAGAACTGATGCTGTGCCGTGTAACTTCGACTGCACAGAGTGGCACTCCTAATCTTGAACCCAGGTCTCCCACGGCCAAGCAGAGCGAGAGACAGCTATCACTGAAACTAACTGACTTCTCGACTCCGACTTCTCGACTTGTAGGAATTCTTATACTTTGTTTAAGTTTTCTTAGGGCTGGAGTCTGTCGAGGGGTTGCTGTATCGTTAGAAGAACTGTCTTGACAGATCGCACAAAAATACACTTAAACTAACTATCAGCCTTGCATCTTTGTTTGTTACTTTCTATTTTTGGCTTATCTGATCTTTTACAGATCCTGCGTTCACAGGCAGCATTTTCGTTTGCGGTCCTTTGCATCATCATGTTTCACTTAAACCATGCAACATAATGTCGATTGGTATTGAAGCGGGGTCAATAAAATCTAGAAATCGATTATGATGACTTTCGTTGTATGCAGCACTGCGGTGCTATGTTGATATACTGAAAATGAACAAATAAATATTACTTTAAGAACAGAAATTATCAGAAGCCATAAAGTTATTTCTCTTATTTGATCAGTGGGTCTTAATGCTCGTCAATAAAATTTTTGATCATTCAAAGATGAGGCGGTTATTTCAGGGAAACATGAGACTGTTGATGGGCTATATCTGTGAGGGAAATGATCGCAAGATTAACTCAGATTTCATGAATTTGCATTTCTTTTTTTCGTTCTTAAGGACAAGACGTTTGCAGAGTACTGCAGAGTTAAAAGGATGAGATGAAAGATAAAGGTCGGCACACACGAGGGGACAGGTCCCTGCGACTAGTCCCTGCAATATTAAAAAGCCCCCTGAAGAGTTTACACGAAGGGACTGGTGACGGGGACTTCCACTTCTCTCCCACGAACAGTACACATGAAGTGTTTTGAGGAAAAAGTCGCTGGGACTTGTCCCAAAAATTCAAACCGGTTTGAATTCGTGGCACATGCGCAAGGACCAAAGTTGAACTGTGAACTGGCCATTTTTGCCTGCGACTACATACATACATACATACATACATACATACATACATACATACATACATACATACATACATACATACATACATACATGCATGCATGCATGCATGCATGCATGCATGCATGCATGCATGCATGCATGCATGCATACATACATACATACATAAACTTTATTTCCTCTCGAATTTTAGAGTAGCTTGTAATACTATCAATATTAGTAGCTAATATCTTCGAGAAAATAGACTCTCACAGCAAAAATGGCCAGTCCACGCGATGGGCCTTGCCCCCGCGACTTGTTGCAGCGACCTCATGTGTGCCGACCTCAACGAAAACTATTGGAAAACCGAGGTTTGACGGCTGGTTGGACGAGGTTCATTACCTAAAAGTACTGGGAACAAGTTACCCATAATGCTGTTGTCCTTTCATGAGCACAGTGTCTCGCTTAGCATCACGGTCCGGCTCAAATTTTGTCAAAGTCATTTCCAACATGGCGGCCGGTACGGCTGTAATGCATTTGCCTAGCACGAGAAGCACCGTTAAGAAGGAAGAACCTGCTCGTAGAGTCCAGAAAATTAAGGCAGATGAGGTAAGAAAACTTACCATGAAAAAACAGCATGGAGTAGTGCCGGTCTGTAGCGAAGAACCTTCAAAAGTTGATCATGTGGTTGTACGTGACGACATCTTTTGATCGAAAACTATGACTTTTTTAAAAAGCGAATTTCGCTTAGTTCTGCACGTCACCCGTTTGAAAGGACTTTCACTCTGCAGTTTTTTTTCCGTTTTGACTTTTACAAATAAAAGTAAGATTTGGAAGGCTCGAGGTTGACATTACTCCATTCGGCCTGTATAACTTTTCATTTCGTCGAAGCTTCCGCAAGAAGACCCGTAGATCCTTGAACTTAATGAAGTTGGAGTTTATTTGCCCACTAATTCTTTGTATAACTTCTAACGGTATCGAACTGTGCGCCTTGTGAATGCTAGGCTCGATGACTTGTTTAGTTTTGATGTTGTATTTCTGTACTTATAATAGCGTCTGGTATCCTTTTGTTAAGGACTTCTATAACTCTTTCTAAGTTCTCGTTTCTTGAACTCTGTGGTTATCAGGTTATATGTTCAGGTTCAGTGTTTTAACTTACCTTTCAAACAATTGATGTTTCCTTTCCAATGCAAAATCAATTAGCTAAGTATAGCTTTGAAGCAATTTTTAGAATCAGACTTTCAGTTCCACTTTATTGTTCTAGCTAATGCATCTATCAATGTTAAGCCCAAGGGAGAGGAACCACAGGCATATGTGGGATATTTGACTTTTCAGAAGAATTTTTGATCAAAATCCCCATTGTAGGGTCCAAAAAATTGGGTAAAATCAGATCAAATATCCCATCATGGCATGTTGCCCTGCAGGTATCCTTTAATTTTAAGAGAGACATAGTTTATTTCTCCTTGTTAATGAAATAACTGGTTTATTTTTATTTTTATATGATTTATTTTTTGTTTCTGTTTTTTGTACGAAGCAATGTGGCAATATTGTATCACTGAGATCAAGAAAACAAAACAAAGCAAGTGCCTAGAATAACGTTCTAAACACCTGTGTTTTTCTCCAAAAAAATTATGCCAAAATGACTGCACAGATGGATATGTGATGGTACGGTTGGGTTTCATTCTTCCTCACACAAAAAAGAATCAAACATCCTCCCCTCAGGCCAATACTCTTAGTCAAATTCCTGAGAGTGGGGAGGGCAATCAAAGTCAAATGCTCCACATATGCCTGGGGTACCCCCTAGGGCTTAGCAATGAAAGATGCTTCCAAATGTAACAGGTGCTTGAAGTAAATTTTCTTATATTAATGTATTCAATGTCTAACATGTATGCCATCATTTCATTCATGCAGATGGAAGTTGAAGAAGAGAAACAACATGAAGGAATTCAACAATATTATATCACCAAGATTGAGGCTCTCCAGGTAACATGTGGAAACTGAGCTATATGCTTGTAGCAAAGGTTATTTAACTTTTAACTTTGTAATACAAACACCTCCAGATTATCGTTTCTATCCTCTGTTCCTTTCCTGTCTATAATAAAGTGATTTTTGCATCTTTGTCACTGGATCAAAAGTGATCCATTATTTAACCTTATGATTATTAAAGATTGGAAAATTATGAGTCACTGGTTATGAAACAAAAAATATACATTTACATGTATGCTTTTGAGAGAATTCCTAACACATGTTATGTCAACTTTTCAGTCACTCTTTGCATAGTTTATCCTTTATTTTTACTGTAAATGCTATTTTCTCTCCATATGATTGTACATTGTACAGTAGTTCACAAATTTCTTTCTTTAGATGGTTGTTACAGAAGAAATAAAGAACTTGCGGAGGCTTGAAGCCCAGAGAAATGAACTAAATGCTAAAGGTTGGTACACATTTCATTACTCTCTCTACTTCAAAGTCTTGCACTTGTTTGGTGCTTGTGGCCAGTGCAAGCTACTGCCTCATTTTGCGTGTGTTTTCTTCTTGTTGATCACCAGACAGCCACTTTTTTGATAATTGCTTTCATTAGAAGAAGCAATGTTCCTCTGTACACTGTAGGCTGCTTGTTATATGTATTTACATGTACGTGTAATACTGCAGCAATTTAGCTGTCCTAGAAGTGAATTGTACATATATCACAGTGACTGGAAGTGCAGAATTGACAATGCATTCTTTTTTGAAAGTGAGTATGGTCTTTTGACTCTCCACATTATAGTGCGAATGTTGAGAGAGGAATTGCAGCTGCTGCAGGAACAAGGCTCGTATGTTGGTGAGGTGGTTAAACCCATGGACAAGAAAAAGGTTTTAGTGAAGGTCGGTTTTATTTCAGTAATCAAGGTTTCTTTAGATTGAGTTGCATGTGCAACCATTCCAAACTTTAACTCACTGAAGTTACACTGTACAGTACTTTAAGTTCAAAGAATTTTTAAGGTTTTTGTCAGCTACAAAAGTGTTGGTGAGTTACTGTGCAAATATTTCACAACTGCTTTTTTCTAAAAGTAGTTTGTACAACTGCAATGATCAATGGTGTCTTCCTCTCTTTCTGCTAATTCAAGTTATATGATCTTTGATATACTCACTTGCATTATTGACAAGTGTTTCTGGATTGC
Source organism: Platygyra sinensis (assembly GCA_019787425.1). Classification (NCBI taxonomy): domain Eukaryota; kingdom Metazoa; phylum Cnidaria; class Anthozoa; order Scleractinia; family Merulinidae; genus Platygyra; species Platygyra sinensis. Next base: position 30,706 of record JAHPZR010009044.1, on the reverse strand, counting down.
CTTTCTGTGTATTGATTGAATTGTTGTCAGGCCTTAAATGGCATTGGTAAATACAATGCATTTTTGTTGCTTGTCCAAGATGTCTATTTTATGATTATGCTTCTCATGTTAAAGGTGTACAGTACCTTATAACATGGAATGTTTCTTGGTATTTGGTTGGCTAAATTAATGTTTCCTCATATTTTTTTTACCCAACTTCATTCAGTGTTTGTATGAAATCTCTCGTGGAATTTTATATTGCTCCCACTTGAACACCTTTTAAAATATTTAATGTATATGTCTATATTAGTGAACTGAAATTGAGGTGAATGACCTTTTGCGATTATTTTATGATCTTTGTTTTTAAGTGTAGCTTTTTAATCCAACTGCGGTTGTATTGTATTATTGTGTTAAAATGCAGGGTTGTAGCTAAGAAAATGTTCTCCCAGCTAAGATTTTCATTGAGCCAGTCACTATTTTTGATAAGAGACCTGGAACAAATTTGGTGAGCCCAATCTTTTGGAACACCTTGAATGCAAGGCTACCAAACTTTGTGTTTACAAGATGACAGATGCAGTACACGGAAAGAGAACATGCGAAACATGTGCTCAAAGCAAGATTTTATTCCAAAATTTTACAGCTTTATACTCGTTATAGTGGTACCGATACTCAAGGTGGTTCTGTCCTTGTGTACCGGTTCAAAAAAACTGATACAAAAGACCAAACAATACGCAACAGCTAATCAATGACTCTTAAACAAAAAAAGAACAATCATTATGGTTATTCCCTTGTGAACCGGAACACTGGGACAGAACCCTCAAGATAGTCAGGAACTTATTCCAAACTTTTTGATTACATGTAGACAGTTTGACATGGTTCAGATATCAAATAATTGTATGTGCATAGCCTAATTAACCATTTGGTGACCTTTACCGAGTGACCTACCCTCCAAAATCCACCTCGCGATCACTTCTTGCTCAGCCGGCAAATTTCGCCGGCATGCAGTGGTTAGTGACAACCCTGAATATGTGTATTTTTAATATATGTAAGGATACCGTCAAACCTTGATTATCATTGGGACCAGGCAAAATAGTCCAAATAAATATAAATATTAATGTCAACTAGAACTGATTAAATTAAGAAAGCAACATTTAACTGTGATGCAACCCTTGTACACAGGGCTCGACACTTACTTTTGACGTAACTTTCCACTGTGGAAAGTATGCTTAAAAATTTACTTTCCACAGCAGAAATATACTTCCCAGAATTGAAGAAAGCATATTTTTTACTTGCCATAATCACTAACAAACTCTGATAGCCACTCTCCTCCAAATCCACGTCCAGTCATCTTCCTTTTCTTTTTATATTTTTCTCATGTTGTTGGTGTAGAGAACTGGAACGAGTTAAATTATTCAAAAAGAGACTAGCCCTAGTTGAAGGATGATGTAATCAAAGATGGAGACAAACGCCTCCCACACGAATAAAAACAGTTACATGCTTGTTGTACTTTGTCATGAACTGGGCGTGATGGCTGTTCTTGCTCTGTTCGTTCTTGAATCCTTGGCATACCTTCATCGCTATACGCCAAAAAAACCAAAACGGAAAAGGCTTAATATGTTGTTGATCGAAGGCAATCGAAGGCCGCACACTCAGCAATAAACATGAAAGAACTCATTCAAAATGGTAGCCTGTGTGGCAGGCCGTAGAAAGGGAGGGAGAAAGTCAAAATGAGGGCAGGAGGGAGAAGGTATTCCCAGTACTGCTAAACTCCCCTACTGCATAATCCATTTTGTGCCCAGTCTTCCTACACCAGGCACAACGGATACGGATTTTGTGGATACATTCTTGGCATTCCGAAAGAGAGTTCTTCTTTTGATCACAATCTTTTGTATTATTTGTATGTCTACTGCGTGCATTACTTTTTCTACCAGCCTCTTTGAACACCAAAAACAACTTGTCTGATCGGGCAAGTATTTTTCGTCAATTGACATTTTTTACTTTCCACCGAATCTACTCTACTCTCCAGCGGTGAACGGGTAAGTGTTAGTGTCGAGCCGTGGTACAAATCATTTAGAAAACAATATCATGGTATTCATCTTCACTGTCCATTGTAAATACCTGTACCCATGTGTATCAACAATCCAGATTAATGAAAAATGTTTTTACATTTGCCTGAAATGTTGCTTTTGACTACACTTTTCAATGCTGTAGTTTTAAAAGGGATATGGCTATGTTCAGATCTTGACTAATAAATATTCATGACAAAATTGGGACTGGATAATCAAGAAATCTGGATAATCGAGGTTCTATTGTATTGCCCTACCCTTCAACAGTGAAGAAAGTTGGCTTTATGTATCCAACTATTATACCAACTTAAGGACGTTCGCGTGAAAATTTTCCAGTCGATAGAATTTTTTTTAAATTTTTACTGCTGGCAGATGATGAGTTACTTGTGCCAGAAATGCAAAAAAAATTGGGGGTCACCGTCTTCGTTTCAGAGATAAAGCGTGTGGTAAACTACACTGATTTCGAAAAATTGCCCCATATAATTGAGCACGGTCCACCGGGGTTTATAGTTAAAAATATCGAAGGTGAATCAACAGAGGCAAACGATCTTAGTCGTATTTTGTAGAAGTGGGTCTGTTGCGCAAATAATTCGAAATTTTACTAACGTTTTCACAAAATTTAACCCTTCAAGAGCCATTTGAAACCGCCACAAAGGTGCACGAAGAGCTAATAAGAACGGAATTCGATGGTGCATTTTGCCAAATATTCAAACTTCTAGTTGATAGATTTTTTTCATTTTTTCTCTAAACGTAGAAAATCAGTCGAGAAAATGATCCATCGAAAAAAAAATTGGGGTCACCGTACGTCCAAGATTGTTAAATCCAGGTAAAGCTCTAGCAATGGCCATCTGCCCTATCATTTGTTTATTTTATGACTAAGCGCGCGCGCTCATGCATGACGTGGCATGTGAATTTGCGTGCGCAGTAAGGATGCGCAGAAACAATTGGCGCGAACGTCCTTAAAGTAATAGTAAGCTTACAGGATGTTTTTTTTGGAGGAGGGGGTGGGGGGGAGGGGGTGTAAACACATAGGTGTTTTATACATTTTCCATAAAAGAATGTTAAACGTCAAGTTATTTTACTTCAAACTAGAGGAATCCATCCTATTGGTGAGAGTGAAAGTATGCCAAAAATGAACATCAATTTCTGGTTGTAAATTTGAAAATTGTAAAACTGACGCTGTTATTTAGAGAGTATTAGTAGACGTTCTGGCAGTGCTATCTTCCTCTAGGTGCAAGACTAATATAAATTGTTTTTAGTCTAATAGTTGTACCCTGAAGAAGGCAGCATGGCCAAAACATCAATTCAGACTCTGAAAATAACAGCCTCACTTTTACAATTTTTAAATTTACATTAAGTAAGGATTTTCAATCTTTATTACATCAACTTCTGGCTGCCATGCAACTGTACTGGTTGATAATCATTTGTGCTAAACTCCTCATTTATCTGATCTAATACTCCTTGGCTAGTTAGAATGTTTTCACAAAGCATTGGCTTTTGATATACATACACAATTGAATACAATGTTTATACACCGAATGCAAATATGGCGGACCACTCGGTTGTCGCCCGGGACGAGTCAAATGAAAGCGAGGCTAGTTGGGCTTTGATGTTTTGTTTTAAAATGCTTCCCGGCCAGAAAACTCTTGCGTTGTGGTCGACCTGTTGTTTTATTTCGCTGTGCCTATGAGTTGCTGTGTTTCTGAATGCGACGAGAGGGGATAGAAATTTTCCACCGTTAACCTCTAAGGGAAAATAGTGGATCAATGCAATTCGTTGAGACGGAGAAAAGGAGTTCACGATCGCCGTGGGGACTAAAGTTTGTTTGCTACGTTTCAGGATAGAAGATCTCAGAAAAATCGTTTAAATGACGAGCTTATGTGGTGTCTGGTGGTGTTCCAACACGGTTTTCATGGCCAATACCCTCCCCAAGGTAAAGAAAAGGTCTCCTTGAATGATATCCTCTGTCTCAAAGGAAGAAGTTATTTGCGTTCGCGTCCACTCGCATGCACGGAATCGCACGAAGTAAATATAAATACTACGGTGCAATAACCAAGCGAATGAACTTTAACTGCCCCGTTACTGAAACCAGTGAAAGCATTGAGCAAATGACAACAACTTAGAGCTAAATGCGATCTCTTACACATTTTCTAAGATCGATTCCAACCTGAACTTAAACAGTTCCTTCGGCGAATGTGAACTCCTTGCCTCCGTCTCTTTGGTTTCCCCTCAGAGGCGAACGAGAAACTGAAAAAAGAACACCTTCTCTGCTGTGGAAGATTCCACTCTGTTGCAGTGGCATTCAGGAACACAAAAACGCGTAGGGAGGGCGAAACAAAGGGACCAAATCGACTACGACGCAAGACTTTTCTGGAAAAGCATTGTCAAAACAAAACATCGAAGCCCAACTAGCCTCCCTTTCATTCGACTCGACCCGGGCGACGACCGAGTGGTCCGCCATATTTGCATTCGGTGTATGAAAAACCACAATTAAGTTATATCAATTAGTTGCGTTTCTCTTTTTTCATTACAAAAAAAACCCTTCATGTCCAAGTACATGCCAGTAATTCCTAAAACAATCTACCTCGAGCCATCTGTATTTCTTTGAGAAGGACAACTTGTATGTAACTTGTCTTGTTTGACAAACTAACCACTAGGTGTCAAGTGAACGTAGTACTTCCTTGACAAATAAACCTCTCCTACAGCTGTACTTTTCAGATAAAGAACTTGTGAGCATGTACCTATCTTTAAATTGTTTCATTAATCTTGGCTGTGTATCATTATAATTTATGAGTATGCGATTTAAAACAGAAGTGCAGTGAATTCTTTTAATATTTGCATGCTCATGAAAAACATAACATCAGCTTGCCCGAATTGCAGAATTGTGGTATAATTTATATTGTTCTTTATAGTGTTTTGTACTACATTTCTCATCCATGAATCATGCTTTTATATAAGCTGCCTTTTTGTATTGGCTGCATCTATACATTTTATTTTTGGTGCTTGCTTCTTTAGTTGATTTTATGCTAAGCTAATATCCTTTTAACTCCCACAGGTTCATCCGGAAGGGAAATTTGTGGTTGATATTGATAAATCAATTGATATGAGCGAGGTAAGCCATGATATTGATTTATCTTGACCAAAATAATATTGCTTTACAGTCTAGAAAACTAAGTGTTTATGGGCTTAAGTAGGTATATAATATTTGGGCCTTTTACCTTATTATAGAAAATTAACAATGCATTTTCTTAATGCAATTTTTAAAAAAAGTCATGTTAATTTAATTAATTTTAATGTACTTTCATTGCATGCTATTTTACAACAATGTTAATGATTTTAAAGCACCTTTATCACTTCAAAACCCTATTAGTTCATGATTCCTTTATTGGCTCTTCAGAGGCACTATCTATTAGGACATCTTCATTTGAAATCGAGTTCAAAATGTCTTTTGCTTCATCTTGATACTCCTCTGTCTCCCAGAACCATCTATGGACTAGCTTGTCTTGAAAGGTTTTTGGCATTCAGAAAATAATGTAAAGTGTGAGTTTGCAGAATTATGAAAATCAAAGTAAATGAAGCAAGATGGCTTGCTGAAAAATTTGCGTTAATTTAGTGTTGTATGAATTTTCTTTGCGTTGTCAACATGCATTGTTTATTTCCCATAATAAGGTATGGCATTTTAGGGAGAGAGGGTGAAAGAATGTGTCATGTTTACTTACAGTGTATACTGTAGGCCCACATCCTGTTATCATGACAAGTATAAAGAAATCATAGATAATGAAGTGTGATATTGCTTAGCATTTTTAACAACAAAATCACATCAACTAACCTCTCTTTTCTGCCTCATACATGCTACATAAATCTTCCATCAAGAGGGAATGAGTTTTCTTTTCTATGATAATCAACTGTGTATAATTCTCTCTAGTGACAGGTTTGATTCACTAGCCAAAACCAATTTTTCACTAGCCAGATACTCTAATATCCATCATCGCATCAAGTCAAGTAAATGCTAGCTTGTGTAGCTTGCAGTGTGCTTTGAATGAACAATTGAATAGCTAGTACAAAGTTTCCGTGCCCGTGATTCTCACAGAACCGCCCTCAAAACTTTGGAACTGGCGCACCGAAAAACATTCTTTGCTTTCAAAATACCAATTCACGATTTTCACGAACAAAATAGTTTGTTCCACATAAACTCTACATGTTGCAACCATAGGCATCAATGTTACAATTATAGGTGTCGCACAACAACGAAAACCGAAGTTTTCGCTTCAGTGAGAGATTCCCACAGAACTTCACAACTCACAAATTTTCACTAGCCAAAATGGCTAGTGAAGCACAAAAACCACTAGACAAAATGGAATTTCTACTAGTCTGTGGCTAGCTGGCTACCGTTAGTCTCGAGCCCTGCACAAAACATCAAAGTTCTTGAAATTTCGAAGAGGCGTGTCCCAAGGCTTCCCTACACAAAGGTGCAATCCTCCTTTTTCGGCATGATTGCTGCACCAGGTGGGCAGTACCCATCTTCGGGGACCTGCCTGATAAATGGAGTGATCAGTTGTTGTAAGAACATAAATGGAACACTGGCATGTGCATGTACATGTATGTGCCCATACTAAAAGAGCTATAAAATATACATTGCATCACATCATTCATGTACCACTTGTAGCTGTAGCTGTAGCTGATTTTGTTTGGTATTTCTCTTCTAGGTGACCCCAAACTGTAGGGTGGCACTTAGGAATGACAGTTACACTCTTCACAAGATTTTACCAAACAAGGTTTGATGAGTTCCCATATTTTTAACACAGAATAGATCACTCGATGTATTTCTGGAGAGAAATCAACAAGGGTTTCATTAACGTCTTACACTGGTTTTCACAGATAAGCAAACCTTTCTGAACTGAACTTCTTCAGAAGAAAATCTGAATGGTCAATCCAGCTGGGCAAAATCGACCTCTAAGTGGGAAGTGGTCAAAACTAAGTGAACAGGACCCGCCTTTGGGGTAGACACCACCTATCTTTGAACTTGTCTTATGAACATTACTAACAACATTTTATTGGCTTTTAAATTTGAGTTGACACAGGAATATTCAGCTAGCAATAGTCAGCATTACTAGATAAACAAGAAAACTGATGTTTGAATCTCACTGTTATTTTTTACTGTTGGATAGAGGGGTGAACATGCAATGTAGACACCATCTTTTGAAGTTAAGCAAGGGGGATGCAGGCAGACACCACCATCTATTTTGTTGTTTGGTTGGTCCTGTTCGAGTGTAGTAGATTTGACTAAGCCGGTTGATTTGCTCAGTGCCTGGCCTGTAATGAAACCCCTTGATCAATATCCAATTTCTCCTTATTGAGATCAGTTAAAGTTACCATCCTCCAGGGGTGTCTGCTTATACAATAGAATGTTGTAGCACCTGACAATTACATCACAGATACCCTAAATGCTACTGCATATTTAAGCTTACAGCACTAAGGTTAAATTTCATAAAACTTGTTAACAAATTTACTTTGAAGTCAAGACTGGAATGTGTAAATCATCTCTTTTTCAAGTTCTTACTCAACATACTGTAAGTTATATTTTTTGGGAATTTTATTAATATATAGATCATGAATGTGTACATTGTTAGGTGGATCCCCTTGTCAGTTTGATGATGGTTGAGAAGGTTCCTGATTCAACCTATGAGATGGTTGGTGGTCTAGACAAACAAATCAAGGAAATCAAAGAGGTTTGTCCTTTTTCATGTAGTGCAGTATCCTTCCATGTGCCTTGCTGTATGCATTTAACTACATTCAATGTGCCAACAAGTTATTTCATTTACAGAAAAATTTGTATTTTTAAAAGTAGCTGAGTTGTATTCTCTCAGTATTAGAGCTGTTTTAAAACCAAAAGCAAACCAACTACTTACCAATTAGACTACTCTGCAAATCTGAAAACCAAAGTATCTTCTTTACTCAGACTGGCTGAATTTTGTCAGGTTGTCATTAATAACAGTCTGGGACTGCAGTGCTGTCGATAAGTTTTGAAGTAGGCGTCCTCACTGGGAAAGTAGGCGGCAGTGTACTTTTTGAGCGCCGAAGGTGCAAGCTTTCTAGGGGGATCTGGGGGCATGCTCCCCGAGAAAATTTTGAAATTTAGATGCTTGAAAATGCTATTTTCAATGCTTTCTAGACAGTATTTGGGCTTTAAGAACAATCAAAATTAACACTTTATTAACCATATTCTATGTTTATTACAACCGTTCTTTTCCTCCAAAATCTTAATCGCTTGGTTTCAGAAAAGAGTGAAATGATAAATCTTCAAATGCTGATTCAAAAAAATACATTCAATGTTTTAAGTTCGTGTTGTCCTTTAAATAACGTACTCAGCAATATCGGTTTCTTTGGTGGGGACGCCATTTTGGCATATGCGAAAGCCTGGGATCTAGTCCTGTGAAAATGTACCAGGCATTCCACAACCCTTCGATCTGCTTCAACTTTTCATACTTCCACCGAAAGGTTCACACGTTTAAAACTCCTAAAATGTGCCTTTACTTAGACTCAGACATTTGAGCTGGATGTTTTACAATTATTTTTGCGAGATCTTTTCATTATTTTAAGCCAGTTTCTTGCTGGATCCAGTTCTGTGAAAATGTTGCAGGCGTTCCACACTTCGATCAACTTCCATTGTGCATGAGAAAGGTAAACACGTTTAAAACTCCTGAAATGCGCCTTTATTTCGACTCAGACGTTTGAGGCGGATGTCTCACAATAATTTTTGTTGGATCTTTTCCTTATTTTCAGTTTCTTACCAAAATTAACAGTAAAGTGAGAAGAAAATAGCCGGCCAACGTTTGGCCAGTAGCCAGCTGTTTTGGCCGGCTACCGGCCCTTATTGACAGCACTGGGACTGGGAGGAAGTCGGTGGGGTGGTATCTTGTAATGGAGCAACACTAACATCCTATCTAGGGGAGGGGGTGGTAACAAAATAATTAGAAGTTGGGATAAGGCCATTTTGTATTTATGCAAAGTGAAGTTGCACATGATTTCATTTTCTCCAGAGAACTTAATAAATTATCTATTGTTTGTTTGGCTTTGGACTAGGTAATCGAGCTGCCTGTGAAACACCCTGAACTATTTGAAGCCCTTGGAATTGATCAACCAAAGGTAAGATTTGACTAGTTCAAAGTTGAAATGGCAATGTTGATTTTCTTCTGTGCTGTTGCCATGTACAAGCTGCATAACCCAGTAGTGAATACATACAGTCATGTACCTGTGCATTCTTTTTAGGGAGTGTTACTCTATGGCCCACCAGGAACTGGAAAGACCCTTCTAGCTCGAGCTGTTGCACACCACACAGAATGCACTTTTATCAGAGTCTCAGGCTCAGAGCTGGTCCAGAAGTTCATTGGTGAAGGTGCTAGAATGGTCAGGGAACTGTTTGTTATGGCAAGGTAAATGGTCATTATTGGAGCTTTCAAGCCTTTCTTGGTTTTGTTTTCCACATTAAATGTGGAAAACAAAACCTTTTCCTTCACTTCCTAATGTCTTCTTTTTAACAGAGAGCATGCTCCCTCTATCATTTTCATGGATGAAATTGACTCCATTGGTTCATCAAGATTAGAAGGTGGATCTGGAGGTGAGACTGTGTACTGAAAAGCGAAATAAGTATATTCAACAAAGTCCTTGTCTGATTGAGAGGGACAACAGCACTGTATCTTGTGTGTGTATTGGTACACTACGCAGTCAACTCTGTAAGGTGGAGGCCCTTGTGAAAGGTTTTGATTGTCTATTGTTTTAAGAGAGGTGTCTGTCTTGAAGTGCGCACATTTGCAGAGAAACAAGTGATATTTCATCAGTACATGTATGTATCTGTAACCGACAAGACAACCATGCATCCATACATGATCATGTGCAGATGTATCTGCAGTATGGAGATGTCAACATCAAAACTTGCTTTCTACTGTTTAGTTAGGTTTTGAATGATCTGTTTGCCAGATGAATAGAATTTAAATTTTGATGCAAACTTCAGTGTAATCCAAACATGGAATGCTCTTCATTGTTGGCTTATTTAGATAATTTCTTAAGATGATTTCTTATTTAGATAATTTGTTAAGATGCTGCTAGGAATTACAATCTTTCATGCATAAACTGCATGGTGGATTTACTAAACATGACTCTGAACTTCTCTTTTGTGCTTGTTTATGTTGCAAATGTTCTTTTACGTTACAAGGTGACAGTGAAGTTCAAAGGACCATGTTGGAGCTGTTAAACCAGCTTGATGGGTTTGAAGCAACCAAGAATATCAAAGTTGTCATGGCAACAAACCGCATAGACATCTTGGATTCTGCTCTTTTGCGACCGGGACGTATTGACAGGAAGATTGAGTTTCCACCACCCAACGAAGAGGTAAGAGAGCTAAATACTAAGACTTCATTTCATTGTTCATATTTGAGGCAATTATTTTTTGTTCACAATCTCCTAGTCAGTATTCTTTTTTTGTTGTGTTTTCTGTAACCCTAACCAAACTTGAGCATTTCACAATTTTTTTCTCACTTTTAACACAAGACAAGACAAGACAACTTTATTATTAGATTTTACACATATTACAGTAGACAGACCTGGCACCGCAGGTAGCAAAAGCTAATCGAGGCGGGCCAGGAACACAGAGCCAGCACATTTTTGTATTTTCCTTAGTTTGTAATTTCATTTTTTTTTTGCTGACACAGGCAAGATTGGACATCCTGAAGATTCACTCAAGAAAGATGAATTTAACGAGAGGAATAAACCTCAGAAAAATTGCTGAACTAATGCCTGGCTCATCAGGAGCTGAAGTGAAGGTATTGTACATTGCAGAAGGTTAATGATCAAAAGACTTACATGTAGAACTACAGTCTCCATCAAGCGAGACAGATGATGTCAATACGAAGTCTTAAAAATTTTTCAAATGTTAACTTTAGTAGCAGGAAGTGCATGTTTCTAAGTGAAGGTTAGGATGTGCATGTGTTACTGTTAAAAACTTTGTCTTAGATGCAGTGGAATCCCACTTTCTCGAACCCTTGGTTTCCCGAACCAAACCTTGTTTCCCTTGGATTTGCTTCACTCAAGCTCTATAATTTCACCCCGGATTTCTTGAAATTCCTGATAACTTGAACCAATTTTGGCTCATATGGGACAAAAGTGACCCTCCATTACTCAAACCTGCGAAAATTTCTAAACCATGTAATGCGGATGTCAATTACATTCACACCTTTAAACAAACTGGCACTCCCGGATAAGCTGTTTTCTCACATTTTAAAAGTACCAGGAACATTTCTCAAATCATAGACCAGAGTTTCTCGGTTTTAAAGAGGCAACAAGTTATTACAAATTATTTCAGCTAAATTGAGTGAGCGCTATTTACAGACTCAACACGACATGCTCCGTCAGCTTTTGTTCTGGTGCTGAGGTAAGAAGAAAAATCTTAAATTAAGATTTTAGTTTTTACGGAGTGTGTTCTGTTACGTTCCGTTTCTGTTTTTTAAGTATGTTTTGTTCGTAAATATATGAAGGTCAAGATCTACATTAAAAAAGATGCATTTTTGTTAAAATTTGAAAACTTACTCATAATGAACACCCAGCCAATTAAGCATAATTTGATGTCACCTTCGATTTCTCAAACTCCTGATTTCTCGAACCAATTTTTGTTTCCCCTGGAGGTTTAAGAAATCGGGATTCTACTGTATAACAAAGAGTACAATGTATATGTATGCCAGATTTGATGAAAGAATGAATGTTTTGCTCCACGCAACATCCTGATTGATGATACAGTGTAACCAACAGTTCCTGTAGCACTGCAGGTACTGTAAATTTATAGAATTGTTATTTTCCAAAAGAGCTTTACTGTAAAGACTAGTATAATTACTGGTAGTTTCATTTTTCTTGTTTTAGGGTGTTTGCACGGAAGCGGGCATGTATGCATTGAGGGAAAGAAGAGTTCACGTCACACAGGAAGACTTTGAAATGGCAGTCACAAAGGTATGTACATGTCCAGCCTTCCTTAGGATTTTCTTTGTATGTTGTTGCTCCTAATACACGATGGAGTCTGTTTAAAACTCAGTAAAGTATTTTCATACAGACTCTCATGTTATTGATTTGACTGTGTTTACTTCCTAGGTCATGCAAAAGGATTCTGAGAAAAACATGTCGATCAAGAAACTTTGGAAGTAAAACAGCTGGATCCAGAACAGATGATAATATTCGATGCAACAAAAGCAAATTGATTTTCTACAGTTAACTTAATGCTGCTCTTGTTTATTTCACCTGGAATGTCATTCTATCAAGCAAGCGAGAAAGCAGCACACAAAGAGAATAGACAAGTAAAAACACAAACTCTTGGGTACGATAAACTCGTACATACAGTATACATGTGCGACAGCCGTGTTTGGCAATTTTCAAATAGACTTTAACATGGTTACACAAAGTATTTAAGATAGCTCTTTTTGCACACATCATTGCAAAATTTACATGCTGCACTGTGCCACTGGACAAGTACAGTGCTGTGCTTCACGATGGGTAATTCTAGACTTAAGGTCACCTATATGGTTTAGTTTAGTGTAGTTAAACGAGTGTATGGATGCAAGTTTTTAGGTGTGGCTACTCATGAAGCATTTACTCGACTAACGTTTGATTTTGGAAGTGTGTTGTGCATTTAAAAAGACAGCTTGTTATCTTTTTTTTTTTTTTTTTGCAAAGACGTGTACCGTACACGTGGCAGAGTCTGGGACTCTTGCAAATTTCATTTTAGCAAGCAATTAGCCAGTAGATGATTTTCATAATCACTTAGCATTTTGTACATGCAGTGTGATTCAAGAGTATTTGACAATAGTTGGAGTGCATCACCAAGAAAAACGTAAAGTTCTTTACTCTTAAACAGCAACAAAATCATAAAACTGTATAGCTCAAACTTGACTAGCTGTCAAAATTATTTTAAGCTCCTGCCCAGTTTGGGATTGTTTTTTGCGGCATCTAATATATTGCCAATATTTTTATTTTTCAATATATATCAAGTGGATTGAATCCAACCTCCCTAATTCTACTGTGAAATTCTTGTGTATTGATTAAACCATGCAGCTGATGTAACGTAGAATAATATTAACAATACTATACCAGTCATCAAAGTAAAGGTAAATAGTGGCAGATA
>JAHPZR010009044.1:0-12500 GCA_019787425.1 Platygyra sinensis | reverse complement strand
GGTAATAGGGCGGACTGAGTGGAGTCCAATTCGGTCTGTAATCATACGAGTGATTAACAAAATCAGACGACCGCGAAGCGGGAGTCCGATTTGTTAATCACAAGTATGATTACAGACTGAATTGGACGACACGATGTCCTGTTACCAATTAATCAAAACATCGATTGAGCGCTGAACGATTTTAAAACGTTTTTATATATGAATTCTGAAAAACCCAGCAGTTTACTCGACAAAGTGCACCGAAACAGCGCGCGCAAAATGACGCGTACTGTCCAATTACAAGCATTATTATACATTAAACTCTAACTCTTTTCTAATTGGCCGAAACCCCTGATAACCCCTACCTTGACCTTGATTATTCTGGATATCACAAAAACCTCATCCAATAATTGTTTATGACGTGTGCAACTGTCCAATTAATGCTCAAATCAGGCTGCTGATAGCCAATCACGTTCGAGAATGTTGTAATAGTTTTGATTAATACTGTAATCCAAGACTGCATGACTTGGTATTAGCTGTGAATGGCCATAATGTTGTGCGACGTCATCGTCGCTAGGCGCACATGCCGTGATCCATGCCGCTAGCCATTTTGACCATAAGAAAAGAGCTGCATGGGTTCCTATTTCTATGCGCACATGTGGTCCTGTTTTTATAATTATGGAGCTCCGCTATTAATGCAGAAATTTTGCACCAACAGTAAGGAGAAATTTGTCACCCTTGATATTATATTGTAAAAATATTAAAACCAATGAAAGCTTACAACCAAATTAAGCCAAAAAATTACAATTTTATTGACACCTAAATGCTATCATGCTTAATGCTATCATATTTATTATATCATTGTGGCATAGAACTTTTGTTTCATTGTTTTTTAATTGTTTTTCGAACTTTTCACATGTACATGTAGTAAGGAAATAATTGAAATATGCTTAATTGGCAATAATTTACATGAACGATAAATTAGAAACTTACAGTCAGTAAGTGAGCAGCTTTCAAAAAGAATTATTTTCCCTTTGTAATTATATTTTAAAATTTCTCTTACCTAGCCACTAACAACAAAAATATAACTTTTCAAGTTATACGGTAAATACTAGCCATCTCTTCTTATCAGCTGACTTCATACATGTTTATGCTTGAAGTTAGCATAGGGGATGAGGTGCAATGTAAACTTACGGTAATTACCCAAGCCCCAGGGAGAAATGAAAAAAAAGCTGAGAAACAGACAAATTTGTGATGTAGCGAGTCATGGCTACAAAGGCACTGAATTTTGATGCCCAGTCAATAATTTTAATAAATTATACAATTTTTTTTGCGGGTCACAAGTACATGTATAATAACCCACTGTAATCACTTTACCATGTTTAAACGCTTAACTTTTGCCTTTTAACATTATGCAAGGAACTACAGTTATCACATCAGATTGAGCTTTTGGTGCACAACTTTGGATTTATTTTATGTAAGACAACTAACACAAAAGCCAGTGTTATACCACATTTCCAAACCCTCAGAAGAGAGTTGAAAACATCACACACGGCAGGGTGTTTTTGACAAACTTTGCTGTCCAACTGTAAAATGTAGGTTTTATTAAGAAATAAAAAATGATGAAAATGAAAACAGAAGGAAACAAAATGTTTGGTAATGTAAATTGGTAAAACACTGTCTTGAATGTTTGAAATATTTTTCTCAATCAAAACTATAACTAAGGAGAAAACAGAGAATTGAAGTCGTAAAAATTCCCGCTAATTAAGATCAGATATCCATAATCCGTCATGGTCATAATTTCTCATGTTGATAATTGCTGAATTATTAAATAAGTCTGAGAATAACATTTCCAACATGCAAAAGAAAATTAAATGCTAAATTTCTACAGAGCAAAAAATTAAATAAGTAACAAAATTGACTTAAAATTATAAGATCAAAAAATATTTTTTGTGATAACAATAATCACTAGGTTATACAGGTGTAGTACCATACATGTAACCTTGATTACTATGAACATCACAAAATTTTAAGTATCTAAGATTTGGATTCTCAAATTTCAATCAATTTAATTTCCTTCTGTCAGAAATAAAGGTCATCGAGCAGACAACTGTAAAATGGTCTATTGAAAAATTTCATGGAGTATTAAATTTTATTAAATACATTTTTTTTCTTTCATTGTTCAAGTTCATGTATATTTAAATATAACAGTTTTAGTGCTAAAGTTCAAGGACTGTAAAATAATATATGGCTACATCCCCCTTGAAATAATTATTTGAATTGAATTAGCCACATCTGAATTTCTTGCTCCTACTAAGATTAAATTGGCAAATACTATCATTAAAGCTAAAACCTATCATACATATGTACTGCTAATACTTGGTCGGAATTTATAAAATATCAATGGCAAAAAATTGTTTCATTATTTTGCAGAGTACATGTCACCATGTAATTCAAATCAATTCTAAATCATGATGCATAACTTCATATACCTATAGTAATGCTGCAGTTCACAGAGGGCAAAGTGATATATTATACTTAATGTGTAGTCATAAAACTCTGGTTTAAGAATTGGGATATTTCTCAACAGCCTGTTATGTGATAACATATGCAGGCCTTGGCTTTTTTATTTGCCCCTAACTAATAATATTTCTGTGACATCCTGTCGACTTATTCATAATTAAATAAATCAGTTTCAACTGGTCCAGACGATAAGTTGTCAAGAACTTCACTTGCAGCTCTCTGGCCAGCTTGTACTGCACCGTTCATGTAGCCACGCCATTCTGTTGCTGTCTCAGTCCCTGCCCAGTGAACTCTGGTAAAAAACACCTAATTAATTATTAATACACAAACAAAAGGTACGCATGGAACTATATTCATAACTGACACTTAAAACTACAACAAAAAAATGGAAACACACAAATGAGTGATTTTAGTTGATTACTTCATTGTTCAGCCAAAGACCACTTATTCATGCTAATAAGTGTAATAAATGTGAAATTATATGTACTAACAACATTGTGCTGCTCCAGAAAATAGCAATACATGAACTCCCCCTCCCCCCCCCCCCCCCACAGAAGGGACTGGAATTTCCCGGGGGTGGGGGTTCTGTAAGACCAAACAATTTCAAGAGATGTTCAGTGTATGAACCTTAATTGGAATTTCCAAAAATCCTTTCCATGGGGGAGGTGTTAAGGTATGTGTATTATCTGGACTAACAAATTAATATCTAATTTTTCAATGCCATCTTTCCCTGCCTCTCTCTCACCTATGAAATGGTTCTCTTAAACAGTCTCCGTAATTGATGACAGCTCCTGGGACCATCACATTCACTGGACATCCACCATTCCATTTCTCCTTTGACCAATCCTAAAAAGAAGACATTACATGCAGTTATGATGATAATTAAATACTTTGTCGTCTACTATTCAGCCTTCACTTAACAGTTAAGTCAACAGCAGGGCATGTAGTTCCCAATGTTGAGGTTTGGCCTTGTCTCACGGGTTAGTGCTTCACATAGGGTTAACCTCATTGCCCCTTTGGACAGAATTGCCCAAGACAAATTACTATTAATATGAACAGTGTGTTGCATGTACATGTACTCACCTTGACAGAGAAATCTAAAGGATGTTCTGCTTCTTGGCCAAAATACAACTTCAAAGCCTTAAGGATAGCTTTCTTTTTCATTTCATCCTACAAGAACGTAAGTACAAAGCATTTCAAATAGACTTTATTGTATGGTAGCACACAATTCACAAGGGAAACAATTCAATGAAAGCTGCAAGGTAAGAAAAAACATTGATCACCTTAGTTTGCAATAAACAATAAGATTATGAGCTCAAGATTTCTATAACAAGCATAGAAATTAACAGCAAATAATCTAATCGTTTTGGTATAAATCTACTAGTTTTTCAAAATTTTACCTAAATACTATTAAAGACTCTTTGAAAACGCCAAGAAGTGGCCATCATTGTGTTAAAAAGGGCACACTGCTACCCTACTATCTATCACAGAATAGACAATAAATAGCGTAGCCATCAGAGATCAGCATTTGTGATAGAATGCTAGTAGATTTATACTAAAAACTGGCAAGTCTGGGTTTGCACGTCAAGTTTTGTTCTCTGATAGAATTCCCATAGATAAGACTTCTAATGTTACGATTCCCCCACATCTCAGATTCAACCTTATGTTCTAATACATCCAAAAAGGGTCATTATGAACAGCTTGACTATCATAGATGAAGTAGACAAATGTGATTCAGATTGGTGCGATTATTAGTTTGTACCGTTTCTGTGCTCCACTTGGCTGCTGCATATGAAGTAATGAATCCAAGAATCGCTGGGCTTCCATCACTTGTTGTCCCATCAAATGTGATTGCAATTGGGTTATTCTCACAAACACCCTTAGCAGTGCTTCTTGCCATTTCTCCTGATAAGCCAGCTTTCCGCCAGAACGCTGTGGCATATGACGCTACAAACTTAATTAAGTGTGATGGGGGCATATTCTGAATAAGACGCTGCTTGTTGTATGGCAGGGGTGGACTGAACTCAATCTGGCCTTGAAAATAGAAACCCTCGAGTAAGTATCAGGTTAGAAATGGCACAAGGTGGAAAAAAGACTTGCGAGGGAATCCATCCCCGAGGAAAGGGGGGTGTGTGAAGCCTTAGAGCCAAGCCTGGCCCATAGCTGGCGGAGCTTATCCCGGTTTCTGTAGCATGAAGCAGCTGGAAGTATTTCTACTTCCCCTGGATGGGATGCTAGTCCATCGCAGGTCACTCCCCTGCAATTTTGTCAGGTTTTCCCAACAATTTGCCGGTACCCATTATTTTATTCACCTGGGTGAAGAGAGGCACCGTGAGAGTTAAGTGTCTTGCCCAAGAACACAACACAATGTCCCCGGCCAGGGCTCGAACCCGGACGGCTTGCTCTGGAGTCGAGCGCACTAACCATGAGGCCACAGCAGAGGGGAGGAGATACTCCATTATAATTATGGGTTATATAAGTATGTAGCTATGTAAGGTATGGTTTTTGCACTCTAGTCTTGCAGATTTGGCATTATATTTTTTTACAAAAAGCTATCCTACCCAATAAAAAAAAGAGAAATATGTTCATAATAATTACTTTTCCAGTTCAGACCCGTGTTATATAATAATTACATAACATTGACCTGAACTAGAAAACTAATTATAACTATAAAGGCAGGACTAAAACAGGGTATTGACTTAAGTTTCAGTTACCTTACAGTGTAGGGTATAAAATAATTAATAGCCAGGTAGCTGATTCCAATTTCAATATTGCAGATTTTAGTATTAAATAAGTACCTTAAAACAGATTTGAAAAGTGGGCCACACATTTCCACCTAATTTTTCTGGAAGTATCTCTCTTCCCCTCCCCTTCCAGGATCCATGTGCTCACATGCCACATGTGGTGGAATGGTGAGAATTACAGACTTGGCTTTGTAAAACTGGCCAACTGCAACCATGGGCAAATTGCATGGGAAAATGCCAAAAACATTAACTCATAACAATAATAGCTACAGAATAAGTGCCAGCACCCTTACTCCTCCTTTTAACATATGAAAGTGGTAAAATGAAAACTTGTATTAGATAGGAGTGTTTTGTCAACATTGCACAGGGATGGGGAGGGGCAAAATACAAATAAAACAAATTTCTCCAACTCTTGTTACCAAGGTGTGTAAAGCTCTTTGGGACCAATCACATTAATATTTGGCTTCTGTCACAGCCTAAAGCTAAATATGAATTAGGGGTTAAACAGAGATCATGTCATCAACGGTGTAGTCACAATGACATTAGTCAATTTCATGGAGCAGCATTGGTGCGACAGATGGATATGCTGGCTTCTTGAAATTTAATTGCCATCTTTTTAATGCAATTCTAACCAGAGTACAATGAGTACATGTTGGTCTTTGTTTTTGTTTTAAACTCCAATGAGCTGCACAGATTTGCACTGTTTTACCAACAGGTTGTAATATTTTGTGATGGCTTTCTAATGGATTAACGTTAAAAAGCACATTACAATGATGTCACAGCTCAGTTTGGGAATCATTTTAATGGTGGCATTCAACTTAGCATGCAAATAACAAAGTTACAAAGACTTTTAGCTGATTGCTTTATAAGATTTAGGAAAGGGGTTTAATTCAAGGGTTCATTAATTGGAAACTGGTAAAATGAAAACTTGTATTAGGTGAAAGTGTATTAAAATTAAATAGGTACCTCAGAACGGTTTTAAGAAGTGGGCCACACACCCCCACCTAATTTTTCAGGGAGTATCTCTCTCTCCCACCCCCACCACCACCCCCACCCCCCTTCCCAGGATCCATGTGCTCACCTGCCAAATGTGGTGGAATGGCGAGAATTACAGACTTGGCTTTGTAAGACTGGCCAACTAGGCTCCTCACAAAAACATGCTCATCTTCCTGACAAAACAACAGTCATTACAGCAAGTGTTCTTCATTAACGAGTACTGGAAACTTAGACTTAATGATAAATAAATACACTTGAATCTCAAAATACATACAATGTGAATTGAACAAATTCATTTTGCCAAGTAAGTTATTAAGACCCTTGAAAAATTAATTAAAAGTCGCTACAAACTCACACAAAACCTACTGGCCAACTCAGAATGTATCCCAACAAAGTTATTTCCTAATTGTTTGATACATCAAAGGGTAAATGGGCAAATTGTCAATAGAGGTAATTGAAAATAGTCAAGATTATATTACTCAAAGTCCTCAGAACCCAAGTTCCAAGACCACTAGGAGTTATCTGTCAGTTAACCCAATGCGCATGAACCCCCACTGGGTAGATTAATCACAGAAATCTAGCAAATAGAATGTTTTCATTTTGTAGAATAATTATTAAAATACTGCCTTAAACTCATATGACATGCAGTCTGTAGTGAAGGCAACAATTAATTCATTTTCAATTATGAAGTAACTAGCATTAGTGAAAGCATTAGACCCCTGTTTTTCAAGTGGGCCAATAAAGTAAGAAAATTAGGAAAACAAAAATGCTTGATCCAAGAGACTGCTTTGACACTGGATCTTATTGCAATACCTGTTTTATTGAGATGACAGGATGACTCAATATAAGTCTGTCCCTTCCCAATCTTCCAGCAAGGAGCTCTGTCACTCGATGAGCAGTTCCCTAAAAATACATTATATATGCAAGACCTCTAGGATGTATACAAGTTTATAGTAAACATTTATTTAGTACAGTCTAGTTCAGTCATACATGTATGCTAAATATATTTTAATTAAGGATGGTGCCTACTTTTGTTAGTGCGCACACGTTCTGCGCATCAGGCAAGCCATGGTTTAAGCATATGCACGCTGGCATTGACACTGCGCAATCAACTACGCCACCAAGTGCACGACTAAAATTAAAGCAAAATTTTTCTACTTTGACCAAATCAATTTTAATGAACCTGTACTTAAACCAGAGACACCAGAATAGCAGCATATCGCTAACCAATAACAGGGTCCAAAATTGTGCTTTCCTGGTCGCCAATGCAACTAAAAATTTTGCAATGGCGACCAGATTTTCACTACTGGTCGCCAGCGGGCGAATAACTATTTCAGGCTACGATAATTACACATTGTCAAACAATAAGGTTAATTTTTAGCCAATCAATTCAAATAAAATTCAAAGCCGCCCACTAACTGGTCATTTAATTTATAATCTACCACGACGTTACAGCTATGATCAGTGCAAAGCTTTGTCGCCAAGTTTCTTCAGCAGTTTCCCATAACATACGTATTGCGGATGGTTCAGGGAACTGGAACGAGAAATGCTACACCGTTGTGGTCCAGGCCTGGTTGTGGCCTGTTGCGAGCTGCACGAGGATCCGTCAGTTGTCTTGACAGAACGCAAAAGGAAAGATCGTTTTGAACATAGAGCAAGGAACCACACGACAGTTTTTCAGTCAGGCACAAGAGAAGGTATAAAGTTGGCTTGAAAAATTTGACAGTCGCACGAAACTGCATATTTGGCCGACATTCGATTCGTTCGACATGGTTTTCAGCGGTAAAAAGTCACCACTGTGGCCCCTAACACGTTCTCCTTGTTCTGATTCAGTTAAAAGAAAAATTGCCGACCATTGTTTTCCATCTATTTGTATTTGGCTGTGAATGAAAAATTTGATTAACACTGTATGGCCACCACATTTTTGCATATGGCGACTGAAAGAAAAATTTCAGTCACCAGTTGACGCCTGCCTAAAAAAGTTAATTTTGGACCCTGAATAAATCTTAACTTCTTCCACCTGAAAACCTAGCTGTTCTCTTTCCAAATTTACATTGAAATCCAACTGCAAACATGTACCTGCAAATGGCATAGTGAGCGCGCAAAAACGCAAATTTCTTACTTACTGGGGAGGTGACAGGAAAAAATGTAACGGGCGCCGTAAAAGTTTTCAAAAAGGATCAATAACTTTAAAAAACGCGTGGTTACCCCTACATTTTATGTTGCGAAACAAAAGTGGCAAGCCTATTGAACATCATCCTCGGAGACCTAGGGGCAGTTAGTGGGGGCGGGAAAAAGTCTAAAACGGGCGAGAAAAAAATTCGCGCAAAGAAAAGTCAAGAACGGCAAAAAGAGCCCCTTGGGACAATGTTTTAAAGGACCAGTTCCAAACGGTCCGGCTAGTTCTGGCTTCTGATTGGTGCCAGAAAACCTTTGTATTTTTCTGCCCAATCACAGAGCAGCAAGACTAGGAGCCATTTCGCGTCTTCTTACACCATACGTACATCCGAGCCAGTTGCTCGCCATACTCGAGGAAAAAAGTTCAAATCGCAGCACAAAATGTAGGGGAGATCGTTCGACATATCCGCTAGAAACTTGCCGCAAATACGCTGGACCTTTCGCAGGTATCGTAACATTAGTGCATTTAACAAAACTGAGAGTTTTTGTACACTCCTCTGACTCCTCGGTGTCGATAACATTTTCGGCGTTTCGGAATATTTTCACCGCTTTCTTGGACGAAATGGATTTTTCCCAATATTTCTTACATCTCTTGCTGTGACTGAAACTTTTCAGAGTAATCTTTCGTCGTAAGGGCCAGGCAGGTATGTTAGGTATTACTTACTGGTAAACTAAGTCACAAGTAAAAACTAAAAAAGGAAAAACTATGGTAGGTAAACAAACAACCTACTGACACAGCCTTTACTTGTCAGATTTATTTACTAATTGAAGGCCACTTGGTATTTTTTGCGCTTAAGTAGTTACTGTCATCACAACATTGTTACCTCGGATTAGAATTTCAAAAATTAATAAACATTTATTTAATGGTCAGGAAATTGATCCTGAACATTGGGTGCATCTGAATGTAAGAAACATATAAACCAATAGAGGTTTTGTATAGTTCAAGAAATAAAGTACATTGTTATCAAACAAGTCTCTTATCTAGAATAGTGTTCTTCTTTTTGCTTTCATTTAATAATTTCTGCTCATGACTACGCCTTTACAAGTCTCGACTTGTTCTGACCCAACTTTTAGACCTCAATCATTTGTATATTACTACCAAAACATTAATTTTGACACAAATGCCTTTAAGTTATTACTTTGCTTTTTAGTTCTGGTGTGTTAGCTGTATTAACATAACACATTGCAATTTTGATGTTATTTACTGTTTTGCAATCAGCTTTATAGCTCAGCAAATGCAGAGTGATTTAAAAACAAGTTCAACAGAAGTATTTATCAACAGCTAACTCTCTAAATTATCTTTAAAACCTAAAAGAGAGGTCTAAGAATAAATAGTAGGAGCAGGATTTGCCTGCATCACAGACGCATACAACATCCTGCCAGTTTTTATGGGAAGTACAATTAAGATTCTGCAAGAAACTGACACCCCTTCTGCATCATAGCCCACCCACCCAGCGGCCTCCCAACAAAGAAATGTTCCAAAAATCTTCGAAGGTTCCTTCAGTTTGTGTCAGTTTTATCCCAAGCAGGCAAAGGAGGAGGGTCAATATTATGCAATCCCCAGAGGGGTGGGTCATAAAATGGGGACGTCCTTATAATAATAACTTCTCCTTTTCTCAAGATAAAATTCATGATACTGTAAATCCTGTGTTAAGCTACCCCTTTCCCCCTTAATAATCCCGTTCCCTCCACCTGTTTTCTGTCAAAACAAAATCAAACAACAGTATTACCAATGCAGTCTTAGTATGCTAATCCAAACAAACCTCAGTGGAACATGACAGTCACTGGTAATGGTGTGCAGAAATAATTGATATTTAATCTTCAACATAACACTACCCTGTTCAAGACCTACAAATATTGAGTGGTAAACTAACCACCTGCTTTTGTTTTGCTAATTAAAGTCCCCTTCTCTATTAAACCCTCTCTCTCTATGAAATATTCTTCCCATACCGCACAAAACTAACACTACTGGCAGAAGTGAGGAGGAAGATTTACAATATTACTACATACAATATTTTTAATACCATATGGCATTAAGAACAAAATATTGCATCATCAACATATCAAGTTCAGGTCACTAATCTTAGTAATTGTAGGGGAAGAGGATATTTTCTTTCTTTTGTGTTAGGTAGAAGATTGATGTAAGATAATTTGGTATGGGTTTCAATTAAACAATAATTTTAAACTTCTTGATTTTCACTTCAAACTCCCCACCCCACAGTCTCAGATGTGAATCATGTTTGCTGTAACTTCCTAATACTTTTCCATAGATGTTTCATAAACCAATAAGTCAGAAAAATTAAAACACTATTAATATAATCAAATAGTACTGAGTTGGTGATGAGTTCATGTACAACAAGATTGTGATGTGATATTGTTTTATTATTAACAACACCTGATTTATGGGAAATTAACATCATTTCTTCTTTTAGGATACGAGTTTATAGCCTATTAGTAGGTTCAGCCATCACAACATTGTTTTCTCATGTTCAGCAGAAACTAAGATTTTGTTAAATTCTGCTCCAAAATCATAGGCAAAAGGGGTACTCCAAAAAAAAAAAACCCAGGGGGGCTACTTAACAAAGTTTAATACGGGGAGGCTCCGCCCCAAGGTCCAACCCCTTACCCTTTTATATACCATTTTGGCAGAAAAGGTACCCCTTTTATATACCTTTTATTGAAAAAGGTACCCCGTTCACATATCTTCTTTAGGAAGTCTTGTTCTCAATTTCATGTAGTGCTTAATAAATAAACTGATACAGCCGTAAGGGGCGGCTATTCGAAATATTATAATTAAAGACCCTTTTAAATGCCTAAATTACCGATTTACCTACCCTTTTACATGTATATGTTGCAGGTAAAATCTGTTCTCAGGTAAAACCAGTCATCAAACTAGGTTAAAGTTGTGATCCTTAACTACCTAGTTTGAATTTGTACACAACCTAGTTCAAATCAGTTATCAATGCAAGTAGTATAGATGTGAGGGGCACCAGCACAGCCAAGTAAAAAGGTTTAGCAAGGTGTAATAAAATTGTCTATCAATTTTTTACAGCTTGCTTTAAAAAAGGTTTAAAAATAGCCAAGCGAAAAGGTTTAAAAATAGCCTTGTGAAATGGTTTAAAAAATAGCCATGCGAAAAGGTTTAAAAATAGCCAAACGAAAAGGTTTAAAAATAGTAGAGGAAACAAAAATAAAAAAAAGAAAAAAAGCCCTTGTTCCTCCTAACAACAATACAGTAAGTGGGGCAACTGAGTGAAACTATGGTGGTCCAAAACAGCTAGTTCGAAAAGGCGGGGATAGCTGAGGCGATAGTGAGGATCTGGACAATGATATGACAAACTATCCTTTTTATAACTGGACGAGCACACTATGTTTTGGACAAATGGGAAAACCATCATATAACCCTGATAGTACTGGGTCAGCTATAAAAGAGACGAACCAGAAGATAACAACAATACATGTCAAGATGCTGTATCTCAAGTAATGCAGTGTGCTACGCAGATAATTATGGCAATATATAACCTGACGCATAATTAATAATAAATAATCGAGGAAACAAAAAAAAACGTTCCAAGGCAGTATAAACAAACTAAAGCCAAAGGATTTAGCTTAACCATCAAATAAAAAAGGCGGCGGGTGCGTAAATGGCCCACAACATAAGCCCACTCTTTTTTCCTATCGTCATTACTTAAGTAGTTATAGAATGGCGCCTAGTCTTTATAGACCCGCTCAACTTTTACGAACAGAATACAAAAGGCCCTGGTGCCTCCGAATGTGATCTAGCGTGCGGAAACACACAGGAGTTATGTTCATACATCCTCTAGCCCTCAAATCCTGCTACTATCTTATCTAAAAAACAGGAAGTATTAGTCCGGCCATCACGCAATCTACGCTATTTCCAGCTACGACGACCAAGATAGTTTAGTCTGGATGCGGGCACACAACTTAGTGTATGGACTCAAAAAAATTCCCTTCACTTGCCAGATGAAAAGCTGCACAAACGAGAAAGGCTGCGACCACCTCTAGCGAACATATCACGTCCCGGATGACAAGAAACTCCCGCAACAAGTACTGGGCCTA
>JAHPZR010009043.1:122500-132010 GCA_019787425.1 Platygyra sinensis | reverse complement strand
TTTGGAGAAGACGATGAATTTACCATGAAGTGGCTAGATGAAGAAGGTTAGTAATTCTCGAAATTATAATTACTTTTCCCTTTCTAAATCAGCATTTGTTGATACGCTACCGATCGCATCACTTTGAATTTGCCCTACACGGCTTCTAATCACTTCATAAAAACATTTACATGAAATCGTGCTGAGTTTTCCGAAGCTCAATAATAAGTTGAACTCGGGTATCTTTGTAAATAAACATTTTTATTTTACAATCATTATATTTCCGATACCTTTATGTTAGAGCTCTTCTGGAATGAGCTTAACTTCTGTTAATGAACTAAGCAATAAAGAGAAGCCATATTTCTCCCTGGAATTCAGTGATTGAGAATTTTTGCGCGCAATATTTAAGTTAATGCCATGAAAAGAAAACATTCTTAATTAAAGCGGCTTTGCAAATTTGAATTTGATTGATAAGGCGCCTCTAAAATGACCTGACATTAGTTATATTTTCTCTAAGCCATTGCAGTTAGCACTGTTGATTCAAATCGAAATTAGACAAGAATAAAAATGGGTTTTAGAAAGCCTTATTTATTTTTAATTAAATCAAATTCTCACAACATGCAAGTTTACTATGATAGAATGCAGAACAATAGAGATTTAATTTGTAGAATATCCATTGTATGGTAGATTTGTCTGCACCACAATTAATAATTTTAATTTAGATAAATTTTCCTTAAAATATAATTTGTTATTCAAACAGCTGCATCTGTGTTAAGAACGACTCGTATGTAAGGTCTACAAGAATGCATTTAATTTGCACTTAGGTATTTTCATGAACACATTTTTGCCTATCATCCATACTGACACCAAGCAACTCAGTTTTCAAATATCTCCATTCTGGACACTCGGAACAGCATTTTCCAGTGTACATGTATTAGATGAGAATACAGCCCTGTATACTGTTTCTTAGTGATTTACAGGGCCATAGGCTAGCAATTGTGGAATTTTGAGGGTTTGTAGACAAGCAGAAATTGTTTTCCTGTACCCTTCACTCCAGTAGTCCTGATCATACCCTCCCTTCCCCCATACTCTTACCTTTGGCTAAATCAAAGTGTTAAATATATTGTACATGTAATTTAATGTTACAGTAAAACTGCAACATAATTTTACTTAAACAGGTGCACCCCTCCCCCCCCCCCCCAACTCTACCACCTCCCTGATTGATATTTCCTTGATTATATAAATCCATTTGTGCGTTTTTTCCATTTGTGTATTTTCAGGTGACCCATGTACCATTTCATGTCAAGAAGAACTTGATGAAGCTATAAGATTATATGAGCTAAATAGGGATTCTGAGCTTGTCATTCATTGTAAGTAATAAGTTCTGATCTTGGTTAATTTTGATTTGATTATATTATGTTGAAATACATATTTGCCAATCTTTATACAACTTTGATGCTTTCAGTCCAGTTGAAAAACAAAATTTTGGCCTTTTTATTGGTTATTGGTTATTTTTCTTTAGTGTTTAAAGGGATTCCAGATGAACCAGGCCGACTCTGTGATGGGGAAACAAGTAAGTGAATGTTATAATGGCATCATGACAATTCAAAGATAGTTTCTCTTCCTCTCTTCCATGTGTAGAGACTAAAGGCTGATTTTCAACAGGGCGACTGAGTCGTTAAGTCATTACGAGATAATCATTTTACAGAGTAATTCAAATTTATCTAGTGACCAGTGAAAATCAAACCAACAGATTTAGAAGTAGAACAGCTATTCTGCTTATGCTTCCTTTGCTTATGATCTAGTGAAAACTACATTGTCGGAGTCAGAATTAGAAGCGAAAGAATAAGCCAATCACAATGCTTGATTCCGTGCCTTGTGATCGGTTTGTTTCCTCAGGAGAGTATAAATGTCTGATCTCCTCTCTTTTCTCCTGCTCCTGCTTCTGACTTGCACAGTCAACAGTAGTTTTCACTGGATTATAAGTGATAGAGTCGTGAATGGAATCAAGCTTATTCATGAATCTTCTTCAAAACTCTTAAAGTGCCTATGAAATGAAATTTTAGCCCCCTTTTTTATTCCAGAAAATTGAAGTCTATGTTGCACTGATTCATAATTTTCGAATTTAAGCTCTGGCCCGGCACGCAAAATATTTTTTTTATCCCTCCAAAGTTGGCAAAAAATGCAATTTTCGTTTTCCGAGGCCTGGAACTAGTGACGTCATAAGGTGTGTAAATTTCGATTGCTTCACTTCGAGCCACTGTATTTCCTACAAATTTAACGCTCACTGAGCCGTTTTTTTGGTGGTTTTATTCAGTGGAAATGTCCTCAGATGATGAATTATCCAGTAACACATCATCTTCGTGTGATGTTGAGTCACTGCAGTTAGCGGAAGAAGGGGAAGGCTCTTTCAATTCGATCGTTCAGAGCGCTATCGAGTCGGGTCGTGGAAGAAGTGGATGTGATGGTAGAAGACGTGGGCGACTAAGACGGTATACGCTTTGCGACCTTAGGAACAAGGGAAGGGTCTTAAATTGGTAAACCATAAATCAATCATGCCTTCAATGTAAGAAAAAGGTGAACGCGCTGTTCGCTTTGGCAAAACATTTAACCTGATTTCTGTGATGATTTATTAAACCACTTGGATCACGGTTGTGTTGCAAATCTCACACACATGCAACCAAACGCATGTTCTAGTTGCTTCAAACAGTATTTCCCTTTTCTTCTTAGAGGGGAGAATATACATAATTACTCAATTAAATCCCGGCATTGCCAGTTCTCATTATTTTATTAAATCCATTGCCAGTTCTCGTTGCTTTATTAAATCCATTACCAGTTCTAGTTGTTGCGTTGAAAATACTTCGGGAGATACTTTCGTTCACACGCTCGTTCATGATAAATACTCGCCCGCTCGTTTGGTGTCTCAAAAACTCAGACCGAAAAGTAAAAGAATTCCGTGTTATACCGCGGATTGCTTCAAGTCATCTTGTTTACTGTTCGTCGATACAATGTCCTCAGTATATTCGAACGTGTCTGGTTCTGCAACGTGACTTCCGATTTGTATCGCGAAACTGTCACGCAACAGACATCGCGCGAACCGAACGGCTTGGCTCGAATGGCTTTTATCATCTTCAGTGATAAATTTAGTTTATCGGTTTTAAGGCAAACCAAACACGATTCGAATGCAGTGTACTATTTTCCTGATCCTACCAGGGAGGGCTGTTTTTTTTTTCGCTTTCTCTCTCCCTCCCTCCGTAGATCCTACCTTTATCAACATTATCACGAGTAAACAAGACGCCTTGAAGCAACCCGAGGCAACTTTTTCGGCTCTGAGTTATTATAAAAGCTCTGTTGAAACAAATTTCCCTATATTTGCTATCGCATTCTTGCATAAGGATTATCGTGCTAACATGTCCTGATAACAAGTCTGCAAGAAATCATCAGCTGAAATCATGCCTGCCTGCAAATCACAATTAATGATGCGAGGCCAATGTTATTTCAATTGGAATCTTCGCTCCCTTTCAGTTTGTTCCCTGTTCGTGTGAAGACTCGATAGTAACGGTCGCCACTAAATCTTTATTAAGACATCTCCATCGCAGAGGATCTCTACTGTTTAAAAGCCGTCGATGGAAACTTTGTTCGAAATGGAGGGAACAACACGGACGCATTCGTCGCTTTTCAGTTGGGCCGGTGTATCCGAAGAAATCGCTAACAATGTACTCTTCTGACTTCGTCTTTCGAAAATATAAGCAAGACAGTGCCTTCCGTGTAAGTGGTGTTTCGCAGCTCGCTAAAACAGGCCCTCCGGAAACGAAAAACTTTTCACTCCTTCGCTTATTCCTCTCAGATGCTATGATGCCTTGAAGGTTTTACACACCTTATGACGTCAACAGTACCAATTTGCATATTTTGACCGCGCGCTGAATGTCGCACATTTTGACATGAATTGGCCAACTTTGAAGCTCGAGAAAAAATTCGTACGCGCTTGTCAGAAGCCCAAACTCGAAAATTACGAATCAGAGGATCATAGACTTCAATATTTTAAAATAAAAAAGTAGGCAAAAATTTCATTTCATAGGCACTTTAAGTTACCAGGCCATAAGACTCTGACTACGACTCCGACTGTCTTTGTCTCTCCTCAGTTAAAACCAGCCTGTATCCCTCCATATATTTAGTCAAACACATTTATTCATGACAATGTAATGTACAAAGTAGAGGTCAGTCATAAATATTCATAATTTCAAGTAGTCTGGCAGCTTCTCCTGTAGAGTATGAAAATCACTTAAAATGGGGAGTAGGTGGATGCATTTAACAAAGGTTCGCCGGATTCCAAGGGGTAGGGGATCGCAGAGGTCAAATAAAAGGAAAGTAATAGGCGGGACCGAAATTTGCCCCTCTTGGGGATTATTGATATTTTTCTGGTGCAGTAAAATGTTTAACCCCAGAGAAACTGGAATTCAATCCACATAATCCTTACCCCTCTAATGTAGAATCTTTGGTCATGGTCCATAATACAGGTTTGACGAATTTAAAGCAGAAGTAAAAATTGCACAGCCACATAATACATTGTCATTGAATTATAATATTTTGGGTATGATAGGTTTTAAATATTAAATTACATTTTTCTTTGATAAGTCTACATTTTTTATTGCAAAAGATACTTACAAGGCTGTTGCCTAACAATATTTCAAGGAGCCCAGAAGGGTAAAAGCCAAAAAGTTAGGAGCCCAACAAGTAATGTTTTGGGAGCTGCTGCAAAAATTTAGGCGCCCAAAGGACTTTCTTGGGTGCCCCAGGCTGCTGGGCTCCTGTTAGGCAGCAGCCTTGACTTACGAAAATGAAAAGCAAACTGGTCTGAAACCTTTTAGACAATAAATGAAACATGAATTCAAACCACAATGTTCATTGTAGTATGAAATGCTAATCATGATCACTGTGCGTGTATCTTAAAGTGTTGCTCGGGGAATGGCTAATTATTTGCTAGGCAATAAATTCAGTGACCTGTGTGAACACTGAAGCACAAGTCAAGTTTAAATGAAATTGCTACCAAACCTTAAATTGTAAAATGAAGCAAAAACTTTGACAGGCCATGTGATAGGGTGCGGGAAAAAAATGGAAAATTACACAAAAATTTTTGGCAATATTATGCGGAAGAAAGTGACGATTATGCGGAAATTTTTAAAATCAATAAAGTTGTTCTCTTGGCTTTTTCAAACGTATAAAATACACGTTATCGTCTTACCAAGAATTAAACTCCGTCATGACATGTTTGACCTTTTGCTGCCATTCGTGGACAGGAAGTTTTTCATTCAGCAGTTTTTCCATAGTTTTTTCTCCAAAGCTTAGTAACCTGGCATTAAATCGGACAAGGAAAACTGGATACCGGAAGTCTAAAAACTAGAACCCAGGCCCATCACCAGAAGATGCATCGAACGCCTGGAGGTCTAAAATTGTTTACGAACGAAAAGGCGTGTTTTAGTCGCTGTTTTGGGTGAATAACTTCTTCAAAATTATCAATCTCTTCGCTATTTTTGCTTCTGAGGATGGTTAACAGTTGCTTTCTCGCTTATATGTAGCAACTTTCTAGTTTTGTGCGGAAAAATGCCCCAAGGATGCGGAGGATGCGGAAGTAGGCGAATTATGCGGATCCGCACCACCGCATCCTGTCAGATGACAGTCCTGCTTTGAGATATAATTATAATTTTTGAATGGCCAGTTAGATATGAGACTGATTCAGAAATAATCAATAATTGAGTGATATGAGTTTATAAATGTCAGAACATACTTGTAGAAGGCCTAATTTATTATAATTTTGTCTTAGTTTCCTGTAAGTCATAATAAATTGATAGTGTATACAAATTTAGTGTAAAAAATTTAAAAATAATCTTGTGCAGTTGAAATATTTAAATATATACATATCTTAGTTTTTGTGCATCACTTTGTACAGCATAATTACTTATTATAAGGAGAAAACCATAGATCCCTCAGTTAATTAGCATGTCGATACAAAAATTTACCAAGTTTGTTTTTGTCTGATAAACTAAATGTTATTAACAGTTTCATAACTTTTGTCCCAAATGCATTGCACATTCCTTATGTAAAAAATATGAGACAGAATGTTTGTTGACAGAACAAATTAGGATCAACTGTAATTTCTTAATACCCTTTTAGATATAAATTTTATTCCTCATCAAAAAAAAGTGGGAGCCCAAGTTTTAATTTTTAATTTTATAACTGTGTTACTCTGTGGATTGTGTGTTAATTACAAGTATAGCAGTTGTGATTGGTCTGTGGGTTCAGTTGTGGTGTAAATACCAGCAGGTCCCTTTAACTGCTATGTACAGGACTTGTACTTTTAAATATTTAATCAGTATCCATAGTTAATGCCAAGAGAAGGAATTCTACTGGTGCTGTATTGAAAATAAAATTAACTACCAGTACTTATTGTTTACTGTGTTCCCTCTTCTGGTGTGGTTTTGAGATTTTTATTCGTAGCTCGTCAACTCTGTAGGCAGCTTGAAATTTAGCAGTTAACTCTGCTGAGCCTAAAGTTACTCAATCGCGGGACAGTTTGAAGGAGACTTATTTTCAGGAAAACGGCCAGATTTCAGGGTTCGCAGCTGCTATAATATTCTTAAAATTTGCATGTGTTGGCTCAAATGATAGCTGAATGATGTTTAGTTTGTTTGGGGCCTGCTGAGTGTTGCAAGGTTTAATTTCACAAATCTCCAAGCACTTCAAGGTATTCCCAGTAATTGTCAGAGTTTTTCAGTTGTGGATTACAAGTCAGTCAAGTGTTCTTAGTGGCTGCTGAATACTTTAATGCATGACTTGTCGTCGGAGATTCAACTAAACTGAAGTTGTGAATGGAATCAGACATCTGCTCGATTTCTGGCTTGTTTGGTGCATGTATAGAAGAGGAAGCAGCGAAAGGAAGTCACAAGTTTGGCTTCATCCGCCAGGCTTCTGCACGCTTTTTCCGATCCATCAAACAAGCTCACAGGAATATTTCTGGAAGCTTGAGTTCTGTGTTGTCACGGCAAAGCACTGAAACTGAGACTTCATGCTCGTCAGAAAAATCTGACAATGCCAGTAAAAACAGGCGCCCTCACTCGATTGCCTTTGGTGAAGAATTCAAAGTGTTTAGCATCCCTTCTAGCATAGGTAAAATGTTGTGTCTAATTATACAGTTTACTCTGAAATATATTATTTTTTGTCTAATTTTGTTCAGTTTGTATCAGTGATGTGGTATTAATAGTTTTTAAAGCCACTCTGTGCTATACTTAGCAGTCTAAATTAATGAGCTTTTTTGCAGAAACCTAAACTAACTTTAGAGTCAAAACGTTATACTTGCAAACTGTACTTATTAGCAGTTTTTTCATCTACAATATTTGGATATTTAGTTCATCTATAGTTATTTAGTGTGGAAAGCCCATGATGCATAAGCCCCATGGTTTCTTTGGGCTTTCCTGCCATTTTTAGCATATCGATCTCTAAACTAATATTGTATTATATCAAGATGGCGACCAAAAGAAAAAGATCAGAGATTCTAATTCTACTGAGTTTTTAGTCTAAATAAATCTCCATGTAACATCTTGTTTATACAGCAGTAATTTAGTGTTTAGCAGTAAAATTTTGGTTAACACCTGTATCATTCTTTATGAAAGATGAGTGCCTGGGATATCCAAGGGCCTCCAGTGTGACCAGCCAGCCCCTAGACAGTATAGCACTCCCATGGCTGACAATCTCTGTAACCCAGCCGTGAGCCCCCACGCAGTATTCCAGGTAAACGTCACACTGAGTTAACAGTGGAGACGGCAAAGGGAGGGGAGGGGGCAGAAAGGCATCAACAAATAGACCAAAGATGTACAGGAAACTGCTCAATTCTATGGCCAGAACATTCCAGGGACAGCCATGCTGGAACAGGCTAGTACCGTGACAAAGTGCCTTGTGCCTGTGATACCATATGAATACTGCTGACCAGAGGTGTTCTCTTAGTTGTTAACTTCATTAAATTGCATATAATAGATTTTTGAGCACGAAAGCCTTAGAAACAAGGACAGAAAGATGTAAATCACTTACTAGTGGCTTTCAACATGTGTCTGAAATGAAAGAAAAATTCGTGTCTAAAGCAGGATTGGAACCCACGTCTCCCTACATAGTAGTTGGAAAATGTCCCTTGGATTGACTGTGTTTGATCTACTCACATCAATAAAGTTGCCACATATCCAATGTGGTGACGCGATGGTGTAGTGGATATCACGGCAAACTAGTATGCAGGGAGACGTGGGTTTGAATCCTACTTGGGACAAGAATTTTTCTTTCATTTCAGAGACACGTGTCGAAAGCCACTAGTAAGTGATTTACATCTTTCTTTCCTTATTAAATTGTATTTAATGTCATAAAAATGAAATTATGAAAATTCGAAGTAAGACATTCAGACAACTGAGACAGATTTTATTCAGAAGAAAAATTACTAGAGAAAGTGTTGATCTTGTGATTGTGTTGTGAACCAGGGCCACTTTTTAATGTTATGTTTTTGAGACATTTAATAGTTACCTAGTTTCCATATTTTTAATTGAAAAAAAAACATGAAAAATTTTAATCAAAAAAGGAAATTAAAAGTAAATTGTCTTGCAATTATTTTAGAATCCTTTAGAAACTTACAATAATTATAATCAAAGGGGAATCGCTGCAACACAGTTGAACTGACTGCAAGTACAGGGTAGAGTTTGCTGGCGTGAATGAAAAATCAACCAGCCCAGGCTATCAGACATCATTTGTTTGCATGCTGTTACTGCTTGACTGAATAATAAGGGCATTGTGATTTTTTCTCAGTAATACATTGATTGACCAGTGTTGTTGCTACATACAGTTACTGTAATTTGGTTTTCGTATTACAAAGAAAACTTCATCTTATGTTGTGTCTGATAATACATCCAGAAGTCATTTATAAATGATTACATTTGTTGCATATTCTGCTATTGGGTGAAACATTTCTCTGTGCCTTTAAACTTCCGTCATGTTTTAATACATTTTATTCAAAGTTCAGTCCATGTAAATTATCAAATGCCAGTCTAGACAAAATTGATCAAAAAGTTAGACACTTGAATGCATTTTATTGGATTTTTTCCATTAAAGTTTAATCTATTATGTAGTTGACAGAAATATTAGAATGATGAGAGGTTGCCAGAAATCTTTCTTCTTCTCTTTCTGTGACAATGATATCTTGCATTTTTGGTCAGTATACAGATAAAAAAATAATGGATTCAATGTTGATGAGTTTTCTTTTTTATGCAGTTCATTACATACCAAAAGCCTATCTTTATTAATTTTGTACTATATTTTGTGCTGTATTGGTACATTTCCTGAAAAATGGTGAATTAAATTAGTCACTAGATGGTAAAAATCTAGACATATTTCTTTTCAGAAATGTGTTAAATGTTATTGCAGTAGTAAAATTTTCCTTTGTGTTAGAACTGATAGTGATAAGTTTGACTATTCACACATGATGTAGAGTTGTTAATTGAA